>ML258199.1:28858-40021 GCA_005239495.1 Nicotiana undulata | reverse complement strand
GCCTTTGCTTAAATAGTATCTATACATTATGATATGTTTTGGGTTGTAAGCCATGTTTGGGGCATAGTGCCGATTTGTTTACCCCTTGGGGGATGTTTTCACTATTTTCCTCACTACTATATTATGATTATTCACTCAGTCGTTTCTGTGAAATTGTTTTGACACTCAGAGTATTTTGATACTACTTCTTGAAAATGAAATACTGTTTTTGGGTCGAGAACCCGGTATATTTATGGCCTGAAGGGCAAATTGAGAGTGTCTGACTGAGTGAGGCTGCTGGCCTATATTGTGAGGATGATGTGATATGAGTGAGGCTGCGGGCCTATATTGTGTGTGAATTATGCCATGTTGTGGCTTATTATTGCGCTTGGGCTGTAGGAGCCCCTCCGGAGTCTGTAACACACCCCCAGTGAGCGCCGGTACCGAATGAGTGATGCCCGCGGGGCTTATGAAGAGTGACTGTGAGGATGCCTGATGGGCAGAGTGATTGTGAGGATGCCTGATGGGCAGAGTGATTGTGAGGATGCCTGATGGGCAGAGTGATTGTGAGGATGCCTGATGGGCAATGGTTACGATAAATGATTTTGGCCCAAGGGGCAGTTTTATGAATGATTTTACTGAGTTTCCAAACTATGATAAACTTCGTTTTCACACTGGTTTTACTGAGAATTTTACTGAGATATACTGATATTGCACTTTTTTTGAAGGTTTTTCTTAAAACTGATTTCGAACTCATTATTTGATGAATGTCACGTGGTGACTTGGTGTTTTACTGGTTTGTGGAATTGTGTACATGTTCTGTGTGTTTATATTACTCAGACTGTGATTTATTTTCATTACTACTGAGTTGGCGTACTCATAAAGACTCCCTGTGCCTCTGTGCACAGATCCAGGTACTAGTTCGCAGCAGTAGCTGACGCAGTTGATAGCAGCATTTCACGGGATTTCGAGGTAGCTGTCCAGCGTCCACAGCTTCTCCATTTCCCTTCCTTATTTAGTCTTAGCATTTGATTCAGAGACATATATTATAGTTTTAGCAGAGTTAGTTTATTTATTCTTAGATGCTCATGACTATTGACTCCAGTTCTTGGGAGGTTGTTTAGGTTAATATGGGAACGCTAATACTTAATTATATTAATTATGATGTGGTTGCTTGCTTATTATTTAATTGTGAACTATTATAATTGAACAAAAGCGCAGTAAGGTGATGGTTGGCTAGCCTAGTTCCACGATAGGCGCTATCACGACCTGTTAGGATTTGGGGTCGTGACATCAACTAGAACCATTACATATTTCTTACCAACTCTACTCAGAGTTCTCATAGGACCACATAGGTCCAAATGAACCAGTTCCAACGTCCTGGTGGTACTGACCATTTTCTTGCTTTTGAATGAGGATCTTACATGCTTCCCCCTTGCACATGCCTCTCAAACTTTGTCTTCCTTGAACTTAATGTTAGGAATTCCTACCACTAAGTCCTTGGAGACTAATTTGTTAAGCTGATTTAGACTTGCATGACCAAGTCTTTTGTGCCAAAGGAGGAGATCACTGTCCAACACACTTAAGCAGGTGAGTTCATTTTCTGATAGTGTGGAAAGGTCTATTACATAGATGTTATTCATTCTTTTTCCCTGCAAGATAATTTTGTCAGTAAGAAGATTAATCACAAAACATTTTGTGGAAGTGAATGCAACCAGGTTACCTCTGTCACATAGTTGTGACACACTGATCAGGCTATATTTCAAGCCATCTATCAAGTACACATTCTCAATGGAACGTGTTTCATCCTTACCTACTTTTCCAACCCCAATAATTTCACCTTTCTTCCCATTTCCAAAAGAGACATTTCCTCCTATGAGGTTTTCAAGTGAAAGGAACTGTTCCTTGTTCCCTGTCATATGTTTTGAGCAGCCGCTGTCCAAGTACCAAATTTGGCTGCTTCCTCTCACTTGAACCTACAAAAGGAAATCATGGGTTAGTCTTAGGGACCTAAACTAGTTTGGTACCTTTTCTATGAGAGAAAGGATGAATCAAGCTTTTTCTAGCCCAATTTGGTAACAAGTTTTTCTTTCGAACAAAACTTTCATTTCTTCGACTGGCCTGCTCTTTTGTAGTACATTCAATCTTGTAGTGACCAGTCTTACCACAGTGGGTGCAGATTTTATTCTCAGGAAGAGTGAGATACTTTCATTTGGGATCCCATTTGGGCATTTGACTCCCAAACTCAATTCCCTTTATGTTGCTACTATGATTTTCTTGAAGTCATGTCAAGGCATCAGAGGATTTATTCCATTTGCAGGTTCGATCTAATTCATGTTTGACCTTACCAAGTTCTTCTTTTAGTACCCTTATATGTTCATCTTTAATGTACATCTTATCCTTTAGTTTTCCCACATTCTCTTCTAACATGAGTTTAGACTGACCAACTGTCTTCTTGATAGTTCCTAGTTTCAGTTTTAAATTTTCAGATTTTATCTCTAGGATCTTGGTTTCAAGTGGATGAACCTGGTTCTTCAATGTAGTGTTGTCTTTTTCATATTCACTTACTCTGATTTCCAGGTTCTTGCACTTTGCTTTTAACATTACACACTCTTTAGACACTTGTTCTTTCTCTTTGTTTATTTCTTCGGAATCATCCATGAAATCAAGTAGCAACTCAAAGAGTTTTTCTTTAGATAGGAACTTTATCTTGTTTTTGAGATGGGATATACTTACCTCTGGTTCTTCATATGATTCCTCATCCGATTCACCAATTGCCATGAGTGCATGTTCTTCATTCTCACCATCTTCTGATTCTTCATCTGAGCTTTCCCCCCAAGCAGCAACCATAGCTTTTGTTGTGGTTTTCTTGGGTTGGACCAGTTCCTTCATCTGTTCCTTCGTTCAGATCTATCCCTTTTCCATTCTACTTCCCACTGAGGACAGTTCTTGATGTGGTGGTCAGCCTTTCCACATTTGTAGCATCCCTCATTGGTTGGCCTTTCTGGAGCTCTTGCTTTGTTGTAGTTTCCACATCTTGAGATGCCCTTTTTTCTTATGAGGTAGTTTATGAATTCCTTAGTGATCATGGCCATCTCATCTTCCTCCAGATCTGCTCCCTCAGTGATTCTCAATGCTAGACTTCTTTCCTTCTTAGGAGCATCCATTTTCATTGCCTGCCTTCTAAGTTCGTAGGCAGTGAGATTTCCAATTAGCTCGTCCAAACTGAGGGTTGCCATATTTTTGGATTCCTGGATAGCAGTGATCTTGTTTTTCCAAGATATTGGCAAGACCCTAGTCAGGATCTTCTCCACCATGTCCTCTTCAAGAATGACCCATCCAAGAGACTTGAGTTCATTGGTCAGTGTTGTGAACCTCGTATACATCTCTTGAATTGTCTCTCCTTCTTTCATAGTGAAGTTTTCATATTGGGAGTATAGTAGAGTACCTCTTGATCTTTTCACTTGAGGTGTTCCTTTGTGAGCTACTTGCAAGGTATCCCAGATTTCTTTTGCAGTGGTGCAACTTTGAATTCTACTATACTCGTCTGGACCAAGTCCACACACTAGCCACTTTTTGGCCTTGGCATTTTTCTCCCACTTCTTCAAATCCTCAGCAGTGCAGTCAACTCTAGTCTTTGGCACATCTACTCCTTCAGCAGTCTTCTTCATGGTGGCTAAAGGACCGTCAGTGACTATGTCCCATAGTTCATAGTCTTCTCCAATTAAGTGATCTTTCATCATGTTCTTCCACCAGGAGTAATACTGGCCATTGAAGAGTGGTGGTCGGTCAGTTGATCGTCCTTCCCAGTTCCCAGGTGGTGCACTCATTTTGGTCTTTTCCTAAGGTGTTAGCCTCTTCAAGGATAACCTGCTTTGATACCAATTGATGTTTTATACGTCAATACCACACAAGAGGGGGGGTGATTTGTGTGGTGTCCAATTTTCGAGTGCAGTCTCTACAGAAGACCAGGTTCTTCTAGGAGTTCCAACTTCTACAGTTTGCGGAATAATAATTGCAGAAATAAAATAACACAGCAATTTTACGTGGAAAACACCTGGCTCAAAAGGTGAAAAAAACATGACCTACTTCCCAGTAGGATTTTCCCAAACTCTTCACTATGTCAATGAGCCAAACAGCATTTAAAAAATAAACTCTTTTGTAAACCTAAGGACTAACTCTAATCCCCTTGTGGCAAACTAACCTCTAGATAATTGCGACAAACTTCAAGTTAACTCTAACTTGAACACTGTGTACCTATTACAATTTCTTCTAGATAAAGCTGAAAGATACAATTTGTAATCACCTACTACAACCAACTAGACTCAAAAGATAACATATGGAACTGGTTCTTCGAGCTTGTTCAAGTAGCTTTTGAGTCGCACAGGGATTCTTCACATGAACTATTTGCAAAATTGCTTTGGTAATTTTTCTTTCAATTCTTGTTTCACTTCTGTGTATGTGCACAACTCTTCTGCAGGAACACTTCGACAATTTATAGAATCAATAGTTGAGATGCCGAAGTAGAATTCTGATGCAACTCTTCCTTGGTGGAAGAGTTTGACTTTATCTCAACTTCCTTGATCTTCCTTTATCTTGATTCTGTCCTACCTGAATACGAAGTCCATCTTCCTATCAATTTGCAATCTTTTTGCTAGGAGATAACCCCTTAATTCAGAGATGATGTTTATCTCCTGCATATGGACTCCTCTCGTTCCATCTAGTCTGCTTGTCTATGTTTTTCCTAATGGACCTGGTTCCACTGTGGGGACATTTTTCATTCTTCAAAACCATGCAGTGACTTGATTCAACAATCCTATATGTGTATTAACTACATATCCACTTCGAAACATCTTGCATAAGCCTGAATTGTCGGGTCGATTGGCCAAATGGGCCATCAAACTTGGAGGGTATGATATGGAATATCAACCTCGAACGACTATCAAGTCTAAAATTTTGGCAGACCTCGTGGCCGACTTTGCACATGCCCTCGTGTCCGAAGTGGAAAAATAACTCTTGTTAAAAATGGACACGTCATCGGGGGTATGGACCCTCTTTACTAATGGTGCCTCGAATGTGAAAGGGTCCGGGCTTGGTATAGTTCTAAAACCGCCTACAAGCAACATAATTAGACAATCCATAAAAACTTCAAAGTTGACTAACAATGAGGCCGAGTATGAGGCCATGATTGCAGGTCTCGAACTAGCCAAAGGCCTAGGAGCAGAGGTCATCAAAGAAAAATGTGACTCTCTTTTGGTTGTAAACCAAGTAAACGGGAGCTTCGAGGTTCGAGAAGACAGGATGCAGAGATACTTAGACAAGCTTCAAGTGACATTGCATCGCTTCAAAGGATGGACCCTGGTTCACATACCTCGAGAATAGAATAGCGAGGTCGATGCACTCGTGAACTTTGGATCCTCGCTTGAAGAAGATGACATAGTCCCGGCGACTATCGTACAATTATCAAAGTTGATGATCGAAGAAGGCCATGCAGAAATAAACTCAACGAGTCTAACATGGGATTGGAGAAACAAGTACATCGACTACTTGAAACATGGGAAGCTCCCCACGGACCCAAAGGAATTGATGGCCCTTCGAGCCAAAGCAGCCCGATTTTCACTCAATAAGAATGGAACATTGTATAGGAGGACCTTCGGCGGACCACTAGCAATATGCTTGGGATCGGGGGACACCGACTATATGCTACGAGAAATCCACGAAGGCACTTGTGGCTACCACTCCGGTTCCGACTCTTTGGTTCGAAAGGTAATCATAGCAGGGTATTACTGGGATAGCATGGAAAAGGACACCAAGGAGTTCGTTCGAAGATGTGAAAAATTCCAAAGATTTGCACTGATGATTCATCAACCCAGTGAACAACTACACTCAGTCTTATCCCCATGGCCGTTCATGAAATGGGGGATGGACATTGTAGGCCCCCTACCAACGGCGCCAAGTAAAGCTAGATTTATCTTATTTATGACTAACTACTTCTAGAAATGGGTAGAAGCGCAGGCTTTCAAGAAGATAAGAGAAAAAGAAGTCATTGACTTCATATGGGACCACATCATATGCCGATTCGGGATCCCCTCCGAGATTACATATGATAATGGGAAGCAGCTCATCGGCAGCAAGGTGACGAAATTCCTCGAGGATCATAAAATCAAAAGGATCCTATCGACGCCTTACCACCCAAGTGAGAATGGCCAAGCCGAGTCCACAAACAAAATTATCATTCAAAACTTAAAGAAGAGGTTAGAGAATGTGAAGGGGAAGTGGAGAGAAGTACTGCCCGAAGTACAATTGGCGTATGGAACAACTTTGAAGTCAAGCACGAAGGAGACCTCGTTCTCTTTGGTATATGGGTCTGAGGCATTGATACCAATCGAGGTCGAAGAACCGAGCGTCAGATATCATCATGCCACCGATGACTCAAACAACGAGGCCATGAACACCTCCCTCGAACTACTAGATGAAAAGTGCGAGGCTGAACTAGTTCGAATGGCCTCTCAAAAACAAAGGATCAAAAGGTACAACGGAAGAACAAACCTTCGATACTTCGGAATCGGGGACTTGGTTCTAAGGAAAATCACCCTCAACACTTGTACCATGTCCTCGGGGTAGTAGGAAAAGGTTTGTACAAGCTTAGCACTATGGAAGGCGAGAAACTACCAAGCAATTGGAACATATCGCTGCTATAACGTTATTATTACTAAGGTACAACCTTCTCATTTTTCATTTATATTTCATACTAACTTGTTGCAAGTGTTCGATTGGAGGAATCGAAGACCCTTTAGCTCGAAGACCTTTAGTTTTAAAGCATGTGTTGCACCCTTTTTCCCTTAGACCGGGTTTTATCCCAAATGGGTTTTACCGTCGAGGTTTTTAACGAGGCAACACCTATATGCTACCTAAGGAAAATTCAATAAGTATTCAAGGCTTCTTTTTTAATCAACCTCGAATACTGGGGGAATCACCCTCGGAGGTTACATTTTTGAAGAAAAACAAGTCATGCCAAGGAGGACCTCGATAGGAGAATGTTGTAATGGGCCAAACGGTCAAATGAACCGTGTCCGTCTAGAATAGTCGAGCCCCCGATGGCAAAACATTTACGCATGTATTGATCATTTGAAGAAGCATTCTTATTATATAAAAACACTTTGTGCCTCAAATAAGCCTACTATTTTTATTAAACGGCTAAAGGGCCGAATACACCCGAACACTCGGGGACTGTCTTCGATAGTCAACATATCGAGCCATCAAAGAATCAAACTCATAAGACCTCAATGAGGCAAAATCAAACTTATAAGACATCAATGAGTCAAACTATAAGACCTCAATGAGGAAAACTATAAGACCTCAATGAGGCATATCCAAACTTATAAGACTTAAAAAAGGCATCCCCCCAATATTAAGGCCAAGGAAATATACCCAAATGTATAAGACCCCTAAAAAGGCATACCCTAGATATTAAGGTCGAGGCCATCTCACTTAGGTACTAAAGGCTACGGCCAAATATAAAGACTACGGTCATATGAAAAGGCTACAGCCAAAATAATGCGGCTCGGAGATGTCCGACTTTCGCCATAAAACTTAAGGCCTTCAAATACTTCGAAAAAACCAGTTAAATCAGGATACCCTCGGCATAAGCAAAGGGGCTTCGATAATATCAGCTCCGAACAATATGAAGGTTTTGAAAAAATTAGCCTTCGAAAGAACCTCACGAGGTACTCAATTATCATCACATATCGACTTGCAATCGAGGTTCCAATAAATCGAACCGTCAAAAAGTGGGACGAATATAAAAACATGCCAAGGCCTAACAAAAATTTTAAAAGTCTTTAGCAAGAATGGGGAAAATTGTAGCCATCTTAGACGTCGAATTGACCCAAAAAGCCTGAGGGCCGATTTTTAAGAGCCTAAGGGCCGATATGTAAGAGCCTAAGGGACAATCTAAAGAGCATAAGGTCCAACTTGAAAAAATCCTAAGGGCCGATGTTTTAAAGATTAAGGGTCGATACCTAAAGAACTTAAAGTCCAAAGCACATTGTTCTCGAGACCTCACCTAAGTTCGGACTCGAAAGTCCCGAGATAAAGCTTAGCTTGAAAATCAGACCCTAAGTGGTCACTTATTGTCGGTCATCGATCAACGCACAAAAACCTAAGGGTTTTATATTATAAGGCCAATACATTGGACTAATCATCGACAACATCGAAAAGACAAAGGCAACGCAGAAATTAACAACAAAAATGAAACAAAGATTTTTTGTATTTATGACGAGGGTACAAAGTATGTTTACAAAACTCCCACATGGGGCCTTTACAAAGGAACTAAAGGAGGCCTAATCTATTAATGGGGCCTCCTGCTCGAAGGTAGCACCCACGGGGACTATTACACCCTCAGGAGCTTGACCTTCGGTATTCTGACCTACGGGAGTCTTTTCTCCCTCAGGGACTTTGTCTTCATCAACCCTCTCGGTGCTAGCCTCTTCCCCCGAAGCCTCCTTGTCAGGCTCCTCCTCATCACCCTCTGTATCAGCTTCATCATCGGAGGGAAGGACAAACTTAGCATCAGCCTCGTCTGCCTTAGCCTGCTCTATCTCCTCGGAGAGATCGAAGCCCTTAGCATGGATCTCCTCGAGGGTTTCCCTCGGGGATCAGAATCGTACGTAGTCGTTGCTTCTTTGCTCCCGGTCGGAGGCCCCCCTTAACTCCATTTGAGCATCAGTAGCATCTTTCAAATAGATGGCTACCGTCTTATCAGTTGTGGCTTGTATTTCTTTGGCCTCGTCCCGGGATTCCTCAACCTCGGCCTTAGCTTTCTTGAGGCCATCCTCGAGATCAACTATCCTGCGTGCCTGAATAAAGTTTCTCTCCTGAGAATTCCGAAGTTTGATTTAGATAGCGGATAACTTGGCCAATGCATCTTTTTTGGCCGCAGCAAGGATGTCTATCTGTGCTTTCCATTTATTGCACTCAGAGTTAACATGGGCAACCTCACCCCGAAGACGTTCCAGCATATCCACCTTCTGCTGCAACTGAGTCATTGAAGTGTTAGTCTCCGAAGATGGGAGAGGGAGCCCGTATTCTTTCAAAACAAGTTTACCTGCTTCTCCAGATTGTCCTCGTACTCACGAGCTCTGGTCAACTCTGGCCGAAGGTGCCTCAAATCCTTTTCCTTCTTGTCACAAAGAAGCCTCAGGGATTTCTCCTCGTTCGAGGATCTACGCAACTCGGCCTCACAGCGACACAGCTCAATCTTAAATTTGTCGAAGGCCTACAGAAAAGAAAGTTCTATTAGACAAAACAAGAAAGTATGAAGTTAGAAAAATTACAATGCTATTAAAAACATACAATTGATAAAAGTCGCCGAGCCTTCTCGAAGGTCGAGACTGCATTTGCTGGTTTGGCTAAATTGACCCTAGTAAAAAAACCCTGGAAGGGGCCGTTTTCACTCGGGGCTCCGCCTAACTCGGGCATCTCCAGGTTTCGAGCGTCCCTTACGGTATCTTCGAAGAAAGTAGGGAAAGACGAGGAGTGGCCTTCTGTCACGACCTCAAGGAGATATCCTGAGGCGCTCCGCTCGGGCAGAGGAGCTTCGAAGCTCGCCCCCTCTGCAGCATTTCCCGAAATATGGGAAACAATCACTAACTCGGGTGACACGGGACCCTCATTCCTTGTTCCTTGTGAAGGTCCCGTTACGAGGCCAGGGGTCTCGATTCCAGCAAGTTTAATATCCTCGGAAGGCTTTATGGTTTGAGTTATCACGTCAAACCCTCTACCTCGTCCTCATCGTCACCCATTGACCGGCGGATGAAGTCGAATTCCTCAACAGCAACATTCTTCTTGCGTCCCCGAGCTGGCTTTGCTTCGCCTTAGGTGCCCTCGTTCCTCGAGGACCTTTTCCTCTTGTTATCCATTTTTGGCTCTGGAGTCGAGGATCCCTCTTCCTGCCCAAAAGAGGGTGGCCTTATCTCCGAAAAATCACCGATACCTGCGACAGTGGAATTAGGCCACTTGAAGAAAAGTATTTTTTAGGGAAAGTAAGGTTACAACACGTACCATGGTGTTTCACTTCCCACTTGCCCTTCAACAAATCCCTCTACATTCGTTTGTCGTAAGACGAAGTGGCAGCCAATTTTTGAGCCCGGTCCGCGAGATTGAGCACCGCATTAGGCATCCACGGAACTAGTGTGGAAGTAAAAAAGGAACAATTATGTGAAGTCAGCAAAAGTTATGAAAAAGAAATAGAGCAAGGTATTTTACTCACGTTCGAAGTTCTATTTCTCGGGGAACGACAGGAACTCGTTGGGAATAATATCGGTGGTCTGCACTCGGATGAACCGGCTCATCCTGTAACTACCCGGCCTGTCGTTTTGCATTATCGGACCCTGTTCCCCTAAATAAAACTTCCCATAGCGGCTTATTATGATTTATGACTTGGGGGGACGGGTGGTTCGGGATTCAGAAGTGTTTAGAGCAGTATGGGAACACTTAGTTCCTTAAGGCTGGCCCTTTTGGCCAAATTTGACTTCGGTCAACATTTTGAGCAAACGACCTCGGAATCAAGTTCCGACAGTTCTAGTAGCTTCATATGATAATTTCGGACTTGGGCGTATATTCGGAATGGGTTTTCGATGACCCAGGAATATTTCGGCGCCCGATATAGAAATGAGAAATTCCTTAAGTTTGAAATTTGGTTTGGAATGTGTTTTTGTGTTATCGAGGTCCGAATGGAATTTCAAGATCGGGAATAGTTTTGTTATGTCATTTATGACTTGCCTGCAAAATTTGGTGTCATTCCGAGTGATATAGGTCGGTTCGGCGCATGGTTATCGAATTCAAGAACTTGAAGTTCTTAAGTTATGATTCTAGGGGTTTTGGGATATGATTTTGAGTTTTAGCGTTGTTTTTAGTATTCCTAAGGCTCGAGCGAGTCCGTACCATGATTTGGGACTTGTTGGTATATTTGGACGAGGGCTCGGGTGGGCCCAGGTGCCTCTCGGCACCAAACGGGGCTAAAAACGAGCTGATGTAACTGTTGGTGCACCTGATCTGGTGTGACCATAGGTGCGGGACCGCTCTTGCGGTCCCAGGCATCGTAGGTGCGGCCCCAGGTGAGGTTGCCCCTTTTCGCAGGTGCGGGCTCCCCTCCGTAGGTGCGAGATTGCCCCCCCCCCCCCC
>ML258199.1:0-28457 GCA_005239495.1 Nicotiana undulata | reverse complement strand
TAGACAGTGTGGTTCTTTTAAAATACGGGATTTAGTTCATTTTCATCATCTTCCTTCCACCATTGTCGACCTAGGGAGCTTGGGAAAGGGAAAATTCACCTATCTACTGAAGAGGTAAGTAAATTCTATTCTAGTACTAGTTTAATACATGAATTACTAATTAAACTAGCTACTAAATTAGTGAAAATTAAGAATTTGGGTAGTAACCTAGGAATTTCGGAAATTTAGAAAATTTCACGTCAAATTGCTATGAAATCAAGTAAAAATCATATATTAATGATACTTAGGCTATGGGTGGGTGTTTCCTTCGAGAAGTTTTGGAATCCGAGTGTGCAGGCCCGGGGGCGAATTTTGGAAATTCTTCAAGAATGATGAATTTACTAAATAAGTAGGAGACTTTCCATACTTTGAGCATGAATTTATATATTTGTGTAACATTTGGCTAGTTTCGAGTCCTCGGGTATAGAGTTCAGAGTTTTGGGCGCGTTCTTGGTCCGAGAAGTAGATTCGACACGAGGTAAGTCTCATTTCTAACCTTGTAAGAGGTAATTGTCCCCATAGGTGATCTAAGTGCTATGTGCTGATGGTTGTGGGGGCTACGTACGTACCAAGTGACGAGAGACCGTGCGTTGCGACTATTATTGTTATGTCGGGTAATTTTAGGACCCACGAACATGTTTTTATATGATTTACATGTATTCCTAAAATGTAATTTGAGTTGTTTATTATTCTTGAATTTTGAATGAAGGTATTAGGAAGCCATGGTTTGAAATTCAGCACTTAAGTCCCTGTTTTCAAGTATATTCTCTGTTAAATGCCTGAGATACTGATAATTCTGTGTATATATATGAGCACATGTGTCACATGTATGATTCGTGAGCGGGTTAGCCTTATCATTAAGTAAACGGCGTCGCATGATCGATTCGCGAGCGGGGTAATAGATGCATCTATGGTTCGAGCCGTTCGACCCTCGGCAGTGCACATATATTTATGCTACTCTTCGGCCGTACGCTTCGGCAGACTATGTGCTTATTATGTTGACTGGAAATTTGTTGTTATTATATGAACTGTTTCATCGAAAGAAGAGATTTAGTACCTTATATGTTAGTAATATCTGATGTGGAAGGATTATTTTGAGTTTATATTTGATATTTCATGCCCTTGTGATTATTACGATTGTTATACCTGCCTACCTTTTTATTAGTTTATGTTATGTAGTTGGTGGCCCTAGTAAGTATCACGTATACCTCTCGTCACTACTTCTTCGAGATTAGACGGGATACTCACTAGGTACATATATGTTTATGTACTCATGCTATACTTCTGTACTTAATTGTACAGGTTCTGAGGCAGGTGCATCTGGTTATCACACCGGAGCTCGTTCTTGAGAGTATATATATTCTAGGCCTGGCTTCACGGTGAGCTGCTTCTCCTGACGATCCTCGGCAGCACTATGGAGTTTCTTTTGTTTATTTCCCGTCTACTTCTTTCAGGCAGCTGGGACTGTATAATATATATTTTGTACATTCTGTTAGTATGCCCGTAGGACTTGTGACACTAGTTCATGGCAAACACGTAGTAGTTGTTAATGGATTTCGGATTGTATATATATACTGGCTCACGCCTCCCTATGGTTGATTTTGGTAAAAATTGACTAATTACCCCTTTTCGGTTAAATGTTTTAAGCTTTAAAACTTGGTGTATGTCGAGATGTTCAATCAAATAAGAAAGAAACCTTGGTAATTGATTGTTGTCTTGCCTGACCCCGCTGTTGGGCGCCATCACGACCCGAGTTAGGATTTTGGGTCATGACACATCCAACCTCGATCTCTGACTTCGTCGTTACTGGCGAAGAAGGACTTCGTGGAGCGGCGTTGGAGTTTGATTAAACCTCGGAAATGTTGAGGCCGATACAACCTGATGAGGTGGCTACGAGTGAATTCGATTCCGGCCTTCTCGGCGAAGAAGCTCATCATTAATATAATACGCCAGAAGGACGAATGAATCTGGCCTAGTGTAACTTGGTACTTCTGGCATAATTCGAGCACAGGCGGGTCGAGGGGGCCTAGTGTATAGGAGTACGTGTATATGCTCAAGAACCCCTCTACGTGGGTCGTAACATCCTCTTCTCGAGAAGGTATCTACAGAACGACCTCCTCCCCCCACTTACATTCTCTCCTTACAGCATCGAGGTGTCTTTCCTTGATGGATCTTATATACCTCTACGCGTGTTCCCAACGCCCAGGAACGTCGGGGGATTTCTCTATTGTAAAGTCTTTCTTCAAAGAAAAATTGTTCTGCACGATCTCATTTAGCGTCGGCGGTTTACCGTCGGCCGGACGGGAAGCAGAGGTGGAGGTTCCTTCTTTCTGAGGAACGGATTTAGAGGTTTTTTCCATATTTTCTTTAGAAAAGGAAGAAGGAAATGAATATAACCGGCAAGATTTGGGGCTAACACGGCAGAAGAACTAGCGGTGAAGGGAGAGTTTGTAGAGAAGAGTAAGTATTGTAGAGTGAAAAAGTTCTTAATAAGAAACGAAGGTGGATATATAAAGGGGAAGGAGGTGACTGTTCATTGATGTGGTGGTCGACCGGCCCTGCCACTCAATGCTTTTGGGGAAGAGAACCGGCGTGACGCTTCAGTCATTTCAAACGTTTACATCACAAAAATGATGTCATCATCTAGGACTTCAAAAATTCAAGTTCGTTTCTTATCATTTCATTCCAAGAAACGCGGGGACTATCTGTATACGGTCGAACTCGAGGAAGTCCGATTTCGAAGTTTTGCCACGTCGAGCTCGAGCTCGGAAGGTTCGAAGTAAGCATCGAGTCCGACCCCAGAATGTATAGCTCGAGAGAGTTCATCGAAGGCCCGACACGGCCTACCTCGAGGCAGTGCAAAATCGATGGCAGTCAAGGGAAGGCAGGAAATCCCCAAGGACACGTGGTTAAGACGGATAGGATTTTCCAGAAATAGTACAACTCCGTACTAAACCGTTATACAGCTGTACCAATAGTATTCTTTGTCATAATTAGAAATGTATCATATTAGAGTTTTCCCCTCCTATAAAAAGGGGACCCCAATCATTTGTAAAGATATAAAGAATTCACTGCAATAGAACATTCTACTCTACTTTTCTCGTTTAACGCGCTCAACATTATTCTTCAGCTTAATTGTTCTTCATTTACTGTTCATAATTTACTGCTAGAGACTGAGCTCGAGGCCCTCAGTTCTTTGACAACATTGGTTTGGCTATCTTTTCTTCTTACTTATACTTATTACTTCTTGATTATTAACTAGTATTAGAATAGATCACATATTTTTAGAACCACAAATCAAATATAATTGTTAATACCATTTCAAGGTAAACACCCATATTATTTACATATTTGTTTTATCCATGTTTATATCATAAGTTGGAAACTTCTTTTATATTCACGTACAACTTTGACTCACAGCGTGCACATAGTTAAAAGTACAAATGGTATTATGTAAAAATTATATACCTGACAGTATAACTACCCTATAGTATAGTAACATATTAGTATATTACGTGACGAATGAATCTAAAATACCATTACGTGGTGAAGAAGTAACATTTGATTCTAGAATAATATTTAATCGAAATGAACTAACATTATTTCATAAAATTAATAACACTAGCTGATACTAATGACTATTGTTCATGTAAATAAATTGTGATTACATTATGTTTATTCACTAGCTATTACGAATAGGCAAAAATAAAAATTAAACTACTTAAACCACGGATTCATCACTGATCAAGTGGTCTATTTTTTCATTCTACCACGTCCAAGTGGGTTATATCAAATTCATTGTCAGAGACCAAATTAGCTTCATAGCCTTCATTCTTTAAAGATGCTTGATAAAACTCAACCAAATGTCTTGGTGTACGTCAAATATTTGCCCAATGCCCTTTTCCACCGTAACGATAACATTCAGTTTCTGAACTCTTTTCTTTTGAATTCTCATCTGTCCTTTTCCACTTTTAGTGGTTATTTTTCTTTAGGGATGATTAACACCAGAAAAATTTCTTCCTTGGCCACGGCCATGACCACGAATAGGGCCACGACCTTTTCCACGCTTAGCATAATGGGAATACATCTCATTTCACTTCGGGCAATGGTGTAGACCCAGTTGGTCGATTATCGTGATTTCTCATGAGCAACTCATTGTTTCGCTCCGCCACAAGGAATAGAGAAATCAACTCAAAATACTTCTTGAAACCTTTCTCTCGATACTGCTATTGCGGGACCATATTGAAGGCATGAAAAGTTGTGAACGTTTTTTCAAGCATATCATAATCGCTGATATTATCTCCACAACACTTCAATTTAGAAGTAAATTCTGAATATCGCTGAATTGTACTCAAAAATAGACTTAGGGGTCGTTTGGTAGGATGCATTAGATAAAATAATGCATGCATTAGCTTTGTGTATTAATAATACCTTATTTGGTAGACATTTTGAACTATGCATTAGTTATGCAAGCATTAGTTATACATCCTATTTGGTATTATCCTATGCATAACTAATGCGTAGAAAACCATGGTATTAGCAATGCAATTGTGATGACCCAAAAGGTCATCTTATGTAATTTAAGTTATATCTGTGTTCCGAGGCTCTGAGAGCCTCCGTTAGTCTTACCTCGATATGCGTGCGCAGCCCGGACGTGTAGCCGGGAAGCTATTATGTGAAAATTTGATAAAAATGAGTTTTGATAATTAATAAATGAATATAGTTGACTTTGGTCAACATTTTTGGTAAACGGACCCGGAACCGTGATTCGACGGTCCCAGAGGGTCCGTAGGAAAATATGGGACTTGGGCATTTGCCCGGAATCGAATTCCGAGGTCCCAAGCCCGAGAAATGAATTTTTAAAAGAAATTGTTTTCTGAAAATAATAAAGGAATATAAAAGTGAATAATTATGTGGAAACCTCGTTACCGGGTCCGTATTGAGGTTTCGGAGCCCGGAACAGGTTTATTATATATTATTTGTCTTATATGTGGAAATTGGGGTAAAACGGGCGTGAATTGAGTGGTTTCTGATAAAAAATGAGGTTTTGAGGTTTTTAAAGAATTTGAAATGTGACTTGGAAAGTGATGTTATGTTTCCGGGGTTCGAATGAGATTCCGAGACCGGAAATAGTTTTGTGGTGTCATTTATAACTTATCTGTAAAGTTTGAAGTCATTCCGAGCAGTTTAGGCCGGTTCTGCGTATTGAAGTGAATTCTAGAATCTTAAAGTTCTTAAGTTTGATTAATTGGATTTAGAGGTTTAATTCGATGTTTTTGTTGATATTCTTATGATTTAAAAGCTTGAACAAGTTCGTATGATGTTTTGGGAGTCGTGTGTGTTTTTGGTTTTGAGCCCTGAGGGCTCGGGTGAGTTTCGGGTATCTAACGGGGTGAGAAAACTTAGGAAAATCTGGTTTTTTGTTAGTGTTGTGGTGTCTGATACCTCCTTTAGTGCGATCGCAGATTCCTCCCTGTGATCGCATAGCATTGGCATAGGATGGGGTCTGATGCACTATGCGATCGCACTTGCTCCTCCGCGATCGCATAGTGTAATAGGTAGGAAGGGGGCTGGGGGGTTAGTTGTGCAGTGCGAACGCACCTCAAAGGGCACGATCGCGGAGGGTCTAGGGTTAATACTGTGCGAACGCATGCGGGGTGCTGCGAACGCACAGAGGTTAGCATAGGGCCTGGGGCTGGGTAGAATTTCCTTGTGCGATCGCACAAGGGCCTCTGCGATCGCAGGGCTTAAGAAACTCACCTATATGCGATCGCACCTCATGTTCCGCGATCGCATAGCATTAAAAACGCCCTGTTATATTTTTAACCCCAAAAACAGACCCATTACGGGTCACTCCCATTTTTCACTCTCCCCTTCTTCCCCAAACCTCCATAACCAAGAATCAAGCTCCCCAACCTCCATAGCTCCCTAGGTAAGTGTTCTTATCATCATTTCTCTTAATTGCATCAACTAATCACTAGAAACCTAGGCTTAAACTCATGAAATCAATTAGAAAATTGGGGCTTTTGGGTAGAACCTAGGTTTTGGGATTTTTGGGTGATTCAACCCCAATTTGGGGTCGAATCTTAAAACAAATTGTATATTCTTAATCGTGGGGATATGGGTGATCGGGTTTTGGTCCGAACCTCGAGTTTCGACCACGTGGGCCCGGGGTCAAATTTTGGAATTTTAGGAAGAATGATTAGAAATGGATAATTAGACTATGGGTTTGAGTTATTGAGTCATTATTGATATACTTGAGTTGAATATGTCTAGATAATATCGTTTCGGAGCCGGATTATAAAGGAAAGGCGGTGTTAGAGGGTTGATCGCTCTATTTTGGACCCGAGGTAAGTGACTTGCCTAACTTCGGTGAGGGAATAGGTATTGTTTGCTACGTGTTTACTTGTTAATCATGTTCGTTGCATAGGTATAGTGACGAGTACCTATGTGATGAGAGTCTAGCATGACCGTGAGTCTAACATGATAGCAATTGTAACTTTTCTTCCATGTCTTTTATATTATGAAATTGCCATTATTTGTAAGAATATGTTGGTGGTTGTGGTGAAAGAATGAGACGTAAATTGTTGTTGAGGATGAATATTTGTTGTCAAAGATACTCTGTTGAGATTGGTATAGCTGAGACCCTTGCCGGGCAATTGTGTGTTTAATATTGATATGTACCCCCTCGTTGAGCATTATTGTCTTGCATTTCTATTATATTGAAATTTCCTTGCCATTGATATTTATATTGTTCTGGTAAGGAAGAGGGGTGATGTTATTGTTATGCACGAGGGGACATGTCGTGCCGAGTGTTGATATTGTTATACATGCACGAGCGGACATGCCGTGCCGATTGATATTTATTATATACACACGAGGGGACATTCCATGTTGAGATGTTGTGATATATGCACGAGGGAACATGCCGTGCCAATTTGATATTTGTGATATATGCACGAGGGGACATGACGTGCTCTGTTATTTGATNTTTTTACTTTCCAGCCGCATTCTCACTGTACCGTTGTGAATTAGATGTTATTTTTCCTGTATCCCCAGCATGTACACTCCATATCTTATTTTATCGTTTAAGTTCTGATATCATTGCTGCCCCGTTAAAAAAAAAATTCCCTATTTTTTCCCATATCTCTTCTATTTGATCATACTTGTCTTCATTATCGGTTAATTCTTGTACATATATCTGCTTAGATTAGGACAGGTGATCATATTATGCTAAGTCTAGCCTCGTCACTACTTCGGCCTGGGTTAGGCTTGGCACTTACTCAATACATGGGGTCGGTTGTACTGATACTACACTGCACTTCCTTGTGTTGTGCAGACCTTGCTACCGGACATCGTGGAGCGTTCTGAGGGAGATACCTTCAGTCCACATCAGAGCTTCGAGGTATACACAGGCGTCCGTGTATCCCGAGGCTTCTTTCCTTTACCGCTTCATTGTCTTTCTCCTTATTTCCAAGACAGTGTTGTACTTTCATTCCAGACTTGTATTTAGTATTCTAGTAGTTAGTCCGTGGGATTGTGACACCCCGGTTTTGGGAGTTTACGTTATTTCATGATTGTTATGTTCTTACCTTCCGCATTCAAAGTTTCGTTATTTCTATTAGCAATGCTTGAAGGATTCTGTTGGGAATATGAAAAAGGGAAAAACATGTTATCGATTTTCGGTTAAACGGCTGTCCCACTATTATCTCACTATGTGATGGGAATTGGTTGAAGTTGACGAGTTAGCATTTTATTCCGTGTTAAATGATTTTAAATTGCTATTGCAAGTCATACGTTGGCTGGCCTAGCGGGTTCAACGTTAGGCGCAGTCACGGCCTAAAGGGTGGGAATTTGGGTCGTGACGGCAATGGATTTTAATGCATGCATTAGCTTAGTTAAAGACAAAATTGTCCTTCAAAATATATGTTTGATTAAAATATGCTAGTTTAAAATAATCCAAATAGTGAGAAATAAAATTATATCTCTAGTAAGTAAATAAATACTTGGCATATTTCTTTTTTTATAAATAAATATTTAATTATATATTACAATATAGGTAGACAATCAAATATGTTTTTTAAATTTTCATATAAAACATTTCTCAACATATGTTTCTTTTTAAAAAGGTAGAGTGATGGACTGGTTTTGGGGGCATATTTGTAAACAAGCAATTTGTTTAGAAATTGTGTAATGCTTTAATACATCAAACCAAGCAATGGATAAGAAATATGTCAGCATAAATAATACCAGCATTACTAATACACCCTATTCAGCATTATTCTTATGCACCCTACCAAACGACCCCTTAAATTCTTGGAGCCTCAAATGAGTCAATCATAGCGTGCTTGTGGAAGTGTGACCTACTTTAAGTTGTCGTACCTTTCCTTTAGGCAATTCACAAAGATCTTTGACGGTGAGATATTCTATTTTCAACCCTTCGTCAAGGTGATGGCGCAAGAAAACTAAGGCCATAGCACAGTCTTGGGTAGATGCTTTAATTTTATTTTTAATGGCGTCTCCAAGACCCATTGGATATAAATGGATTTCAACATCCAACACCCATGACATATAGTTCTTACCCAAAATTTCAAGGCAACGAACTTTCGTTTCATAATATCTGTCACTGTTAAAAGAGGAGAAAAGTTATACATTAGTCTTCTCAAAGAGCTTCTTGAGACGGTAGAGTCTCGTGCTGATAACATGTTATAAAACAACAAAAGTAGAAGAAGAGTATTACAGAGAAATGTAGAGAAAGAATTCTCATTGAATTAGGATGAATTACGATGGAATAGAACCCCTCTATTTATAGAGGAAAAGTGATTTAGCCACCAAGTAACAAACCCTAAAATCTCTTTAAATATACATTCACCTTAAATATAATTCTATTTATAATAAAATAAGAGATAATGTGAGGATATTTTATACTAAGAATTACTTTAGAAAATAAATAAAGTAAGTATAAAATACTTACAAATATTATTGATAAATTTAAACAGTTTAAGAATTTCAATCAATTGTTTAAAAATAAAATAAATATTTAATTGAATGTCAAAAATAGCATTTCTATCTATATTATGTTTAAAATAATAGTGGATATAAATATTAAATAAAGTGGAAAGTAAATAAAAAATTGCATGAAGAAGTGATAATATTACATATTAGATAACGTTATAGCAAAAGTTAAAAAAATAATTAAAATTCAAAAAAATCTATATTAAAAATAAAAGGAAAAGACTATTTGACCTTGAAATTAGAAATTATTAAAATTATGATAAGAACACTTGACCACAAAACTAAAGTATCGCTAGATAAAAAAAAAATATTTGACACCAAATTAAAGATATAAATATACTAAATAACTATCTCATGTAGGTAATGCTACTAGTTAAAACTAAAATCCAAACTTGTATCTTGAATAAAGAGGAAAAAAGATTAATTGCACGTAATACAAAACATAATTATAAAAAATCAATAGATTTGAAACATTATAAAGAATATATGTATTAATTTTGGATTAATTCAAAGTTATATTTTAAAGTAAAATGTGATACGATCTTGAGTCTAGGTTAAATATTTATATAAAAAGCTAATTAAATTTTCTTAGTACGGAAGAGGATGTATAAAGTGAAAAAATAGAGATAGTGCAGGATACTTATATTTTAAATTTATTTAAAAATAAATATTAAATTACTAAATAATACTCAAAAATATTATTTATAGATTTAAATGATGAAAAAGTTCCAAATAAGAGGATAATAATGTAAAAGTACATTAAATTTCAAGAATAAAAATATAGAAGTATAAGTCTTATTTGAATTTGAGATGAAAAATAAAATGATAGTAAGAATTTTGTTAAAATAATATGATTTAATTGCTCAAAGAAGAACGATTACAACGTACAACTGTACACAAAATTGTACACATGTATAAATAGGCGTACATATTTTGTACAAAATGTACTTCCTTTTTGTATCTTTTACTTTTGCTCATTTCATTTCTAATGAAAGAATAAGGTTCCAGAAGTCTCTCTACTTAGGTCTCATTCACTCGCCATTAGAGCTCGTCCAAGGTCAACTCTTCTTCTTTATTTTTACTGCTATTTTGACATGGCATCAGAGCTAGGCTCTCAATCCTAAGCTCAATCAGTAGACTCTTCACTCAATTATATCTCAACGATAGTTTTTTTTGTGCAAGTAGCGAAATTTCCCCAATTTCAATTTGATCCTTCGGAAACGGTTCAAACAAGGTCAATTTCTCATCAAAACTAATAGATAAGTCTGGCTATTGATGAAAGCGCGAAAAATTCTACAAATCCACTTCTAGATTCGACAACTCCACTCTACATGCATCCATCTAAAAGTGCGGGCTCTATGCTTGTACGGGTACCTTTCGACCGATCGGGATATAGGTCATGGAGAAGATGAGTACTTAGAGCTCTCTCAGTGAAAAACAAGGTATTCATAAATGGAAAGTGCATGAAACAGGATTCCAAGGACCCTAGTTACAATCAATGGGAACACTGTGATGACATGATCACATCGTGGATTTTGAATTCCCTTTCGAAGGATTTAGCGGACAGTCTGCAATATGTTAATGACGCTTAGGAACTTTGGCAGGAATTAGAGGATAGATATGATCAGACAAACGAAGTGAAGTTGTATCAATTGCAGAAAGAGATAAATTATTTGAGTCAAGGAACCCTAGACATCAATGGGTATTACACTTTCACGACCCAAAAATCAACCGTCGTGATGGCGCCTATCGTGGAACTAGGCAAGCCACTTCTCAACTATCTTAACACAGTAAAAGCTTTGAAAATATTAACGGAAGCAATTAATATTTAAGAAAAACTTTTTGAAACAGAAATAAACCTGCAACACAGTACATTCTATCCCAAAATTGGGGTGTCACCAAGTACATGAACATCTATGCCAGAATACGGTGTACTACAATGTCTAAAGAGTAAGAACTGAAATATAGATAAAGATAATGAATGAGAGTCAAGGCATGATAACGCCATGCAGCTACCTCGATAGTCCCCGAGATCCTATCTCCTCAATCAGCAGCCGTCGTGAGTGAAAGCATCTGGATCGACAGCATCATGTGCTCACGCTCTCAAATTGTCAATCGCTCGGTACTGTATATGGCCCAAACGGCCCAAGGAAGATCCATCCCAGAATATATACATCGCTAACCATCAGTCACCCAATACAGAGTAGGGCCATTCCAAGTTGTGGAGAAGATCCCTATCCAGGTATATTTATAGTGCTTCGGACAAGATCCATGTCCAGGAAAGATCCATCCCTCAATAATATCAACCGCGGTCACTAGGGGTTTGTACAGATGATAAGTGGTGATTTTGACTGCTTATTAGCTTTCTTTTACTTACGTTTTAGCTCAAAGATATTCCCGAGAACTAATGAAATGTGCTTTCTTGCAGGAACACTGGGAGACGAGCCAAATAAGTGAAACTCACAAAAAGGAGTAAAATTGGACAAGGACCAAAACAAGGCAAACAAGGGCCCCAGTGCGGACCGCGCAATACTGTGTGCAACCGCAAACTCTGAAGATGCACTGATAAAATTACTTTACAGAGTGCGGACCGCACAATTATTGTGCGGCCGCAGAAAATGAGATTGAAAGAGCCAAGTATGGGAGCCTGAAGTTGTGCGGACTGCACTATTATTATGCGGCCGCAAAAGTCAAAAGTGCGGCCGCACTCATAATTGTGCGGTCTGCAGAAAGAAACCCAGTTCCAGTTCAAGATCAAGAGTGCTACCACACTCAGAAATGTGAGGTCCGCACAATTAGAGGAAGTACGACCGCAGAAAGCCATCAAGTCAAGTCATCCTCAAGATGCGGACCGCACACAGAATTGTGCGGCCGCACAACCTTCGCAGGGATAATTTTGTCAGATATTTTCAGCTGGGTATAAATAGATCTCTTTGTCATTTTTAGGTTAAGTTGGGTGCACCTAAACACTTAGTGCTATTTTTATTTACTGTATTGGGTAGCTTTGTACTAGTTTAGCTTTTAACATTAGATTTTCTTTCCTTAATCAAGTATTATGAATTTTATCTTAGTTTCTTCTTCAATTTCTTCATTTTCCATGAGTAGCTAAACCCTTAGCTAGGGTTGTGACCCAACCCTAGTATGGTTACTTAATGGGTTATTGATTTAGGGCTTATATTATGATTGGGCATATGATATTTAGCCTTGTTCTTGCTTGAGTTCTAGAATTAATGGTTGCAAACATTGATTCATGCCAAATTGACTTAGTCTCTACTTGAGAAAGTGAGACTAAGTCTTGGAAAACTTGGCTAACAAGAAATTGGGGTGAACTCAAGAAATTGATAGCCCCAATTAAAGGGTCGAATCTAGAGATAATAAGAACCGACTTGAGCATTTATCACTTGTTCCGTGAAATATCCATTTGGACTTGAGAAAGCCAAATTGGGCAAAATCACTCAAACTACCGAGAGGTATAGAGTGAGTACACGCGTGTGATTGTTATATCATATCCTGATCAAGCAAACATGCCTTAAAGCTCTAAATCCGTTAGGTGACCAACTAGGCGAAAGTTGAAACCCTAGATCTTTTATAGCTTTAAAAATAACCAAAACCAAAAACATTGTCTCTTAGCTTTACAATTCAATCAATAGCGATAAAAGAAGAAGTAGAAATAACAGTAGCAGAATATGTGGAAGTCTAATCTATGGCACATCATACACTCACATTAGGTATATACCTAATCCCACATCAAGCTCCCTATGGATTCAACTCCGACTCGCGTTGGGTTTTTGTTATTGCTTCGACGTCCTCAGAACCTAAATTAGTGGTGTGAGTTTGGGAGACATCAAATTTTGGCGCCGATGCTGGGGAGCAAAATGGATTTAGCTATATATCTAGGTTTGTGTGCGATTTGTCTTATTTTCTTTCCAAGTTACTAATTTTGTTTTTGAATTGATTATAGGTACAAGAATGGCTCTCAATAATGAGCCCCTCAGAAATTTGCCATTGTGAGAGGAAGTGGACGATGATAAAGGTGAGGAGGTTCATCCCGAACCTCAAGCAAATAGGCAAGGCCAACAACCTCATGACAACATTCCCAACCCTCCCCCACCTCCACCAAGAGCGGCAGCGCACCAGGTGTTGCCGAATGAGGGTTATACAAGTGTTATAGTCCCGCCCCGCATTAGGGCGGGAAACTTCCAAATCACCAATGTGATGCTTACACTACGTGAGCAACGGGAATTCTTCACCGGAGCTCCGAGTCAATATTCCTACAAGCATCTAAAGGGTTCGTAGATACTTGTTGGGGGAGAAAACAAACCAATGTTTCTGAGGATGCGCTGCGGTTGAGGCTATTTCCCTTCTCTCCACGGGGAAAGGCATTGGACTAGTTAGAGAAACCGCCCAATCATTCCATCCATACATGGGATGAGTTGGCAAAAAAATTCATTGCCAGATTCTTCTCTCCGGGGCATATGGCTACACTTTGAGATGAGATTCTTGCGTTCAAGCAAGAACCTAATGAGCCATTGCACGAGATTTGGGAAAGATATCGTACCATGGTTAAACAGTGCCCAAATAATGTTATGACCGAGGCCATGATCCAACAAACCTTCTACAAGGGGATCAACACAACAAATCAATGTGTGGTAAATCAACTCGCCGGTGGAAACTTCATGACCACGCCATATGCCGAAGCGTGCAAAATCTTGGATGAAATGGCGGATACCTCATCAGCATGGCAAAGTAGAGCCAATGTTCCTTAAGGTGACCCAAATGTCACTCACCTAAGGAGCTGCATGATCATGGGCAAGATATTGCCGAGTTGACGACCACAATGAATCAATTGGCTAAAGCTCAGCTTCAACAAGTTCAAGGGTCGAAGCAAGTGAATGTGACGGACGGTGTGAATATGATGACGAACAAGAGATGGGAAAAAGGTCAAAAGTGCAAACCCATCTAGAACAATTTGTGCAAGATGATAGTGAGTATGACCAATGTGATTCGTACAATGAGCAAGAAGAAGAAGTGAAATATGTCAATAATTATCAAGGCCAACGTAATAATGCTCAAGGCCAGAATCAACAACAATGGATATCACAAGGAAATCAAGGAAATTGGAACAATCAAGGCCACCAAGGCAATTGAAGTGTTGGTAACAACAATCAAGGTAATTGGGGGAATAACAACAATCAAGGCAATTGGAATAATCAAGGTAACCAAGGAAATTGGGGAGGAAATAATCAAGGCAATTGGGGTGTCAACAACCAAGGGGGTTGGCAATAATAACCAAGGGAATCGAGGGTCTGGCTTTCAATGGCCCCCGATGTATCAACAACCAAGCAACCCGCCTCCATATCCGTCTCAAGGTTCTAGTTCTTCCAACAATGAGATGGGACGGATTGAAAATATATTCAAACAAATGATGGAGAAAAATTCCATACCCTCAAAGGCTCGCAAAGCAAGATAGTGAGAACCAATCCAAGAAGTTTATTGGCATGATGAAGAGTTTATCCATTAATGTGTCGTAGGATGAGGCATTGGAACAAATGCACGGTTATGCAAAGTTCATGAAAGATTTGGTGACAAAGAAAATATCAATGAATTATGAGACTATCAAGATGACACATCAAGTGAGTGTTATTGTGCACTCAACGGATCCAAAATTGGAAGATTTTGACACTTTCACAATCCCTTGCACGATTGGGAGCGCCGACTTTTCCAAAGCTCTATGTGATTTAGGGTCAATTATCAACTTGATGCCCTACTCGGTGTTCAAAACTTTGGGAATTGGGCAACCAAGACCTATATCTATGAGGTTGCAAATGGTGGATAACAGATTATGAAGAGACCATGGGGTAGTATTGATGATGTGTTGGTTCGTGTTGATATGTTCATCCTTCCGGCGGACTTTGTGATTCTTGATTGCGAGGTTGACTATGAGGTGCCTATTATTTTGGGTAGACCTTTCCATGCTACTGGAAAGGCGCTTGTTGATGTGGAAGTTGGTGAGCTCACCTTCCGGGTGGGCGATGAAAAGGTGGTTTTCCATGTGTGCAAATCGATGAGGCAACCAAATAGTAATGAAGTTTGTTCGTTTGTGGACTTAGTGACCGAAGTGATGGTTGATGATGCTAGTGCTATGATGAATGTTGAAGATACCTTGGAAGTCGTATTGCTTAATCAGGATTTAGATGAGAAGGAATGCTTTGTGGAATGTGTAAATGCTTTGTAAGGAATGGGGTCATATACCTATGAACCCGGAAAATTGTCCTTAGATCTTGAGTACCGGAAGACTCCTCCAACAAAGCCCTCAATCGAGGAACCTCCCACTTTGGAATTAAATACATTGCCTTCACATCTCAGGTATGAGTTTCTTGGCCCATGCTCTACTTTACATGTTATCCTTTCCTCTTGCTTGACTAACATGCGGGCAGATTCTACTTTGGTGGTGCTCCAAAGTAGGAAGAAAGCTATAGGATGGACATTGGCCGATATTCGGGGTATAAGCCCCGCCTTTTGCATGCACAAGATTATTTTGGAGGAGGATGACAAACCCTCCGTTGAACATCAATGAAGATTAAATAAAGCAATGCAAGAGGTAGTGAACAAGGAGATCATAAAATGGTTGGATGTTGGGGTTGTTTACCCCATTTTTGATAGCTCGTGGACCTCGCCAGTGCAATGTGTTCCAAAGAATGGGGCATGACTATTGTAATAAATGACAAGAATGAGTTGATCCCTACAAGAACGGTCACCGGGTGGAGAGTTTGCATGGACTATAGGAATCTCAACTAAGTCACTCGGAAAGATCATTTTCTGCTTTCATTTCTTGATCAAATGCTTGATAGGTTGGCTAGACGTGTTTGTTATTGTTTTATTGATGGATACTCTTCTTCCAATCAAATTCTTATTGCTCCTGAGGACCAGGAGAAGACTACTTTCACTTGTACCTATGGCACTTTCGCTTTCTCGCGGATGCCATTTGGGTTATGCAATGCACCGACAACTTTTCAACGGTGTATGATGGCCATATTCACCGATATGGTGGAGGATTTTCTTGAGGTTTTCATGGATGATTTTTCCATGGTGGGGAATTCTTTTGATGAGTGCTTGGACAGCTTGGACAAGGCATTGGTAAGATGTGAGGAACCAAACTTGGTTTTGAATTTGGAGAAATGTCACTTCATGGTCGAGGTAGGCATTGTCCTCATCCACAAAATTTCAAAGCATGGTATTGAGGTTGATAAAACCAAAATTGGAGTGATATCCAAACTCCCTCCCCCTAAATTCGTGAAGGGAGTGAGGATCTTCTTAGGTCATGCGGGGTTCTATCGTCGATACATCAAGGACTTTTCTAAGTTGGTAAACCCCTTGTGTAAACTTTTGGAGAAGGATTCCAAGTTCCATTTCAACGAAGATTGTATGAATGCATTCAAATAGATCAAGTTCAAGTTGACTACTACTCCTATTATCACCGCACCGGATTGGATCTTGCCTTTCGAGCTCATGTGTGATGCAAATGATTTAGCGGTTGGAGCGGTGTTGGTCAACGTATCAACAAAATCTTCCATCCGGTCTACTATGCTAGTAAGACCATGAATGAGTCCCAAGTCAACTACACAGTGACCGAAAAAGGGATCCTTACTATTGTTTTGGCTATGGAAAAGTTCCTCCAGTACTTGATGGGTACAAAGGTGATTGTTCACATCGAACATGCAGCGCTTTGATATGTGATGAGCGGAAAGATTCTAAAGGAAAACTAATGTGGTGAGTAATTATTTTTCAAGAGTTTGATCTCGATATTCAAGACCGCAAGGGTAGTGAAAACCAAGTGACAGACCACTTGTCTCGTTTGGAGGAGGAGGGGAGGCCACATGACGGCCTTGAGATAAATGATTCATTTCCCGATGAGAAACTCCCAGCCATTTCTATGACCGGGATGCCATGGTTCGCCGACTTAGCCAATTATCTTGTGAGTGGAATTGTACCGAATGAGTTCTCTTCTAACCAAAGGAAGAAGCTCAAACGTAAGTGCCTTGACTATTATTAGGATGAGCCTTTTCTCTTCCTAATTTGTACCGATGGTGTGATTCAAAGGTGTGTTCCGGAGGAGGAACAAATGGATATTTTTTAGGCTTGCCACTCTTCTCCATATGGTGTCCACCATGGTGGAGCTAAAACAGCTACAAAAGTGTTGAGTTGTGGATTCTATTGGCCTACTCTTAACAAGGACACTAGCGATATCATCAAGCATTGTGATAAATGTCAAAGGGCCGTGGGATTTCAAAGAAAAATGAGGTGCCCCTCACTACCATCTTGGAGATTGATTTTTTTGATGCGTGGGGCATTGATTTCATGGGTCCGTTCGTGAGCTCTTGTGTGAACACATACATATTGGTAGTTGTGGTTTATGTGTCAAAGTGGGTTGAAGTCTTGGTTTTGCCCAACAATGAAGCTCGAAGTGTGGTGGCATTTTTTAAAAAGAACATCTTCATGAGGTTTGGTACTCCAAGGGCTATTATTAGTGATGGAGGATCGCACTTTTGCAACAAAGCTTTTGATACCTTACTCACAAAGTATGGGGTCGCTCACAAAGTGTCGACCCTCTATCATCCTCAAGCAAGCGGTCAAGTTAAAGTTTCCAATCGGGAGATCAAGAGTATTTTGTCAAAGACCGTGAATGCCAACCGGACGGATTGGTCAAAGAAACTTGATTATGCTCCTTGGGCTTATAAGACACTGATTGGTATGTCTCTGTATCGGTTAGTGTTCGGGAAAGCTTGTCACCTACTGGAGGAACTTAAGCAAGAGGCTATGTGGGCATTGAAGAAGTTTAATCTTGAATGGGATGTCGCCGCCAACTTAAGGGTGGCACAATTGAATGAGCTTGATTAATTCCGGTTCCATGCATACTCAAGTTCGTCCTTGTACAAAGACAAGATGAAGTACCTCCATGACAAGTACATCCGGAACAAGGATTTCATGAAGGCTATCTTGTGCTATTGTTCAATTCTCGGTTGCGGATGTTTCCGGGAAAGTTGAAGTCCAAGTGCAGTGGTCCATTTGAGGTTGTGCATGTGAAACCTTTTGGTGCATTAGACTTGAAGAACTAAAACGATAAAGTGTTTAGAGTCAATGGTCACCGGGTGAAATATTATCTTCGCAAGGTTGATGATGGCCACGTTGTGGCATTGATTCATTTCAAGTGATTGATGGTAACTTGCGTCGTGTCACGATGTTAAATCAGGCTCTTCTTGAGCGGCAACCCATGTATCTATTCATTTTTTATATTACTTCCTTTTTAGATAGGTTTTGTATTGAGCTAACTGGTTTTGAAGTGAACTGTAAGAATGAGTGTGCAGGGACTCTAATTGAAAAAATTGGCCGCAGTGTTGAAATTATGCGGACTGCACAAAACTGTTTGCAATCGCAGAGACGACTTTGCGGCTGCACAATTCGTTGTGTGGACGCACAACTGGAGACCCAAATATGTCAACACTCTAAAGTTCAATGTTGCAGAGAGCAGGCCAATATGCGGCCACACACAAAAGTGTGCAGACCGCACAAATATTTGCGGCCGCTGTCACGATCCGAAATCCCACCCTTCAGGCCGTGACTGCGTCTAAAGTTGCACCCTCTAGACAAGCCAACGTGTGCATTTAAACTAACATGATAACACCGAATTAACAGAATTAACCAAAAATAGTTTACAATTTAACAGCGAAAATAGATAAAAACAGGACTAAATGATTTAAACAAGTACAATACGTTGTAACAACCCCCGAATCTGGGGTCACGAACTCACGAACATACTAAAAGATTACTACAACCAAGGGCTGAACAATAACTCTATACAACTGTCTTTGAAAGTAAATGAAAAAGACAAGAAGGAAGAAAAGGGGATAGAGGAGACGTCAAGGCCCACGAACGTCTGTGGGTCTACCTTGCAATCTCCAAGGTGGACTGAAGGATACTCCCTCTAACGACGTCCACTGGGTCCGGCTACGAGATATGCACAACATAAAGAAGTGCAGTTGTAGCATCAGTACAACCGATCCCATGTACTAAGTAAGTGCCGAGCCTAAACTCAACCGAAGAGTGACGAGGCTAGACTAGACAACGGTAATCTACCTGTACAGTTCTACAAGATATATCACAGACAAACACAGGAATAGACAGATAAGCATGGGATATGGGAGCAATTAATGGGAAAAAGTGAAATGAGGCAGTTAAATGGACATATAGAAGTAAACAAGGGAGGCAATTTGGCACGGCATCACCCTTCGTGCTTTTACTTTCTTCCTTACAATGCAATGTAATCAAATATCATGGCACGGCATCACCCTTCGTGCTTTTACTCTCTTCCTCACAATGCAATGTACAATGTAAGGCAATATAAATCATGGCACGACATTAACCTTCGTGCTTATAATCAATGTAAATCATGGCACGACATTAACCTTCGTGCTTATAATCAATATGAATCATGGCACGACATCACCCTTCGTGCTTTACACTCTTCCTCACTATGCAATGTAATCAAATATCATGGCACGACATCACCCTTCGTGCTTTACACTCTTCCTCACCAAACAATGACAGATATAATGGCAAGGAGTACAACATAGTGGAAATATACAGTTCAAATCACCCGGCAAGGGGAAAACATCAATTAATAACTCAATAAATGCCCGGCAAGGGTCTCAGCTATAACCAATCACCTCAATTGTATACTTTACACTTGGATTCTCAATCGTATCAACACTTCTTAAGCTCAACAACCAATACTGTCAACCAGAATAAATTACCAAGTGGAGACAATCTCATAATATGATAAACATGGAAGAAATACTACAATTTCAATCAAAATTGACTCACGGGCATGCTTGACACACATTGCATAGGTACTCGTCACCTCACCTATGCAATGAACATGATAATCACTTAGCACATAGCAAATAATACCTATTCCCTCACCAAAGTTAGGCAAGACACTTACCTCGGTCCAAAGTATAGCAATCAACCCTCTAAGACTGCCTTTCATTTATAATCCGACTCTGAAACAACGATATCTAGGCATAATTAATTCAATAATATCAATAAAGACTCAATAACATAATCCCATAGCCTAGATATGCAATTCCTAGCATTCTTCCAAAAATACCAAAATTCGACCCCGGGCCCGCTTGGTCCAAACACGAGGCTCGGACCAAAATCCGATCACCCATACCCCTACGAGTTAGAATATACAATTTGTTTTGAAATCCGACCACAAATTAAGGTTGAATTACCCAAAATTCCCAAAAACTTAACTCTACCCAAAAAACCCTAATTTCTACTTTGATTTTATATTTTTAGGCCTAAAATCTAGTGATTAGTTGATGAAAGTAAGAGAAAATGATGTTAGGAACACTTACCTATGGAGCTATGGAGGTTGGAGGGCTTGAATTTTGTCTATGGAGGTTTGGGGAAGAAGGAGGAAGTGAGAAAAGGGTGAAATCCCGTTTTAGTTTTGTTTTGGAGTTTAATAAAATCGCTGGAGGAATTACTCTATGCGTTCGCAGCCTATAGACCGCGTTCGCACAGGTTTGACCAAACAGACCTATGCGTTCGCGGGCCAATAGCCGCGTTCGCACAGGTCAAATACCACTCCCCCACCCATGACCTACCTTACCCAGTGCGGACGCACCCCCATGCCCGCATTCGTACTGCTCCGCCTAAACTACTCTCCGCGTTCGCACCTGCTAGAGTGCGTTCGCACAGCTTTGACCCCACAGCCCTCCGCGTTCGCATCCTAAGTGGTGCGTTCGAATAGCACAATTAGCCCAACTCCCCCAGACCCCACTTTACTCTATGCGTTCGCATCCTAAGTGGTGCGTTCGAATAGCACAATTAGCCCAACTCCCCCAGACCCCACTTTACTCTATGCGTTCGCATCCTAAGTGGTGCGTTCGCATAGAGTAAATACTTGGACACCAGCAATTCATCAAAACACCAGATTTTTAGCACTTTTCACACCCCATTAGCTACCTGAAACTCACCCGAGCCCTCGGGTCTCAAAACCAAAAACACACAAGACTCCCAAATCATCCTACGGACTTATTTTCAACACTATTCACACTTTACGCTCTTTGAATTCCTAAGTCCTAAGAAAACACCGTGCATCATAAAATAGATTCCAAATCACACTTAGTTCATCAAGCTTCATTACTGGTATGTTCAATCCATGTAGATTTTTGTCCATTTTTCTTAATTTTTATTTTTGTTCCCTTATGATTAGTTTAGTTATTTGTTCATTAGGGACTAGGTAGGCCATTAATCATGTTAATTTGTGCATACCATGTCCATTTTGTAAAAAAATTGCATGAACCCTAGTTTCAGTGCCGTAAATTTTCAAATTGTGTGGTCCGCAAAACTGTTAATTAGGGAAAATATTGTGCTTGGAAAGTGCGGACCGCACACAAAATTGTGTGGTCCGTAGAAAAATTGTGCGGCCGCATAAAAATGTGTGCAACCGCACTTTTGAACTTCAGAGAATCAGTATCTCACAATTGGACTTGTGCGGCCGCACTCAAAATTGTGCGGTCTGAAATGCAGGATGTGCGGCCGCACCCACAATTATGCAGTCTGCACTTCAGGGTGTGCCACCGCACTTCAAAATTTTGTGGTCCACACAAGACAGTCTGCGGCTGCACTCAGAATTGTGTGGTCCGCACTGTCCTCTTTGATGACTGTTGTCCTGCAACCTTTCTGAAAATGTTTCAATTATTTTGAACTCCAACTGACTTTGATGCCTTGTATTACAGAAAATGGTTAGTTCATGTGGTAGAGGCGACACATCCAAAAGGAGAGGTGAATCCTCCCGAGGTAGAGGAAGATGCACCTAACCACTGGGAGTACAATCCAAGCCTATTTCCAAAAGTTGACCACCAGAAGATGAAGGGCCACAGAGCCTTCAGAATCCAGTTCTTATGCCTCATCCAGGGAATCCTCTAAGGGTTATTCGATGGAGGTCCAGCCTGAGGCCCAGTCCTAACCACCCTAACCCACTGGGCGTTATCAATTGCGCAATGAACCCTCCACTACAGCCAGTTCTTTTGGGGGTTCTGATGCAGGAAGCCAGGATTCGAGCCCTCCTCTACACCTACTCCTATGGTACCAGTGGAGATTGATGATGATGATGATGATGATGATGGTAGAGGGGGGAAACTCGAGTGGGAGGCCTTGCGAGGTCAAACAAGAAAGAAATATGGGATAATCGACTCGTGAGCTTGACAGCCTTCAACAGGTTCCGAGAATTGTGGCCCTAGTGTTCGCTCAAACTTGAGCGACAGTTCTTAATGAAGGATTTGGATATTCATAATCCAAATGTCCTTAGACAGTTTCGAGAGCGCAAGGGGTGGAAGTGGTTCACCCACAGTTTCATCGATGACAATGAGCACTTGGTCGGGGAGTTTTATGCCAATGTGGCTCACATCAAGAAGGGGACAAAAGTGACAAAGGTGAGAAATCTGAACGTCCGCTTCGACGCCTGCTCTTTGAACACTTATGTGGGATTCAAAGCAGTAGAGGCAGTCCAGTACCTAGAGAAGTTGGCTCTGGGTGAAGCAGCTCGCCCTTGGCTAGCTGGGATTTTGGCTGCTCGAGGACCACCACCACCATGGATTATAGCTGGAGTTCCTATCCTCTGGGCCACCCTTAATTTTGAAGCTAAAGGGTGGAAAACCTTTGTGTGTAGCCGGATCGATCCGAGTTTAAATGAGAACAACCTCCCACTTCCCCCAAGTAGTTCTTGTGGCTTCTATTATAGCGGGGTACCCGATCAATCTGGGTGCCATCATTTCAGCCAACATCACACTAGCGGTCCAAAAAAGTGAAAAGTCATACCCTTATCCAAACACCCTCACAAAGTACTTCAATGATGCCAAGGTGGAGCCGAGGCCATATGACACAAAAGTAAAGGCCAAGAAGCCTTTCTCATGGTACCACCTGCAGGGTGCTGACAACCCAAAGCACAAGGATAAGGTCACTACCATCATTGGCCAATCTGACGAGCCATCGATGGTGGGTTCAAAGGCTGTTGCTGAGCCATCTACAGCTCCCATACCTTTCACAGCAGTCGGGCCTTCCACCGGGACAACCGCCATGCCACCACCTTCATCTTCTAGGCCCTCAGGTTCAACTCCAGTGCCAACCTCATCCACTTATCCTCTCACTGTGTTGCGAGTCTCCCAGACTTCGGCGAGCCTCAACAACTGGATGTAGACAACCACTTCTAAGTTGTCTGACATATCCAGTATTGTTGTAGCACATTCCTCTATCCCAGCAACACCACAGGTCCCTCCGTCGGTGGAGGAAACATTAAAGAAGATTCAGGATAACCAGAATACCATTATGGACACATTGGTAGCTCACGGGGGAGCTATTGAGGAGTTGGCCAAGCAGGTGAAGAAAATGAGAAAATCCCAGGCGTCAAAGAAATCAGTGGAGAGCTTGAGAAAGGAGGTGACGAAACTAGCAGCAGCGGGTGATTTTCCATTGGACTTACTAATAGAGACAAATCCATCAGTACCAGCAGACCCAGCAGCACCATCTGCATAGGCACCAGCTGGCCAGTCTGACAAGCCAGATCTCACTGCCCCCACTGCGGAGGAGATGTTGCAGATGCTCACCAACCTTGTTGTCCCTCAGCCCAGTGATGATGATATACAATTAGACAAGATCGAGGGTGGTGATACTGCCAGTCACCCTAAGACCACATAGGGAGTCTTCTTTACTCTCTATCCTTTTTTGTTTTGATTTTGCTAAGCATTGAGGACAATGCTTGTTCTTATTCTAAGGGGTGGTCTATTTTGGTTCATTTCGGATGACTGTGATGACATTTGATTACTTTTGGGCCTGTAATAACTTTAATACTTTTTTTCTTTTACTGTTATTTTTATTTTTCTCCCTCATTATGTATATATTCATCCCTCTTGTATATATTTTATTTCCCTCGGTCTGTATATTAATTTGCCTTACTTTCAGTAGTTTATTTCATAGCTTCTTCATTTTTTTTCTTAATAGTATAACTTCCTAGTTACTTTATTAGCTTCTTTTTGATTTGTTAGCTTCTTTTTATGTTTTAGTGAACAATAACCTTTGGTTTTCTTAATGCCACGGTTCTTTCCAAAGGTGGGTCTTGTGTGAACCGGGTGGCTCTTCCCAACGATGGATAGCGTGACAACCTTCTTAAGGGATCGAGTCATGTTTTGATGTTTATGTAGAAACAAGTAGTATTAATGAATAAATAAGGGTTAATCATACTTCACCTGGTACCAACACACTTCACTACGCTCTTATGGTTAAAAATAAGTTTTTGTAAAGAAATAGCTCTAGTCAGTGACCTTGTGACTCTTGTGTTGACTTAGGCAATCATCGGGTGGTTTAGTTGAACCATTAGCGATTTTCAATCTTGAATGCGGTTGTTATGGGCCCTCGACTCTATTCTCTTTAACAATCCGGTTGTGTGAGAGGTGTGGTATTTTGTTACAAGTCCAAGTACCCCGTGTGAATGGTCTAGAACTTTCCCTGAATGTGTTTCTAGATGAAATTTTAAGTTAGCTTGGCTTGAGAAGTGATTGTAGGCCTTCCTTGATCCATTTTGAAACCTTCCATGGCCCACCAATGATATCATCCTTAGTAAACCCTTTTGATCCTAAAGCCTTTTTATTCGATAACTACGTTGCAAGCCTTTACCCGTTTTATAGTAACTCTCTCTTGGCACCGGAATCTTTCTCGAGTCATTGAATTGATTTCTTCTTTCGTACGTGAGATGAGATTCTTGAAAGTATAGGAGGAGTAGCTTGGGATCCATAGTGACTTGCATGAAAGTGTGATATTCCTTGATGAACAAAGTTAACACTTGATACTCAAGCATCACATTAGATCCATTTGTGCTTTAACATTCAAATCATAGGCTTGTTAATGATTCATGAGCGTATGGGTAATTGTTGGTCCCAATTGATTTGAGTTTGATTCTACTTAGACCAGCTGAAAGAGCCTTTTTTCTAGTGGAGGTGGGAATTGCCTTAATTGCTTGAGGGCAAGCAAAAGCTTAAGTTTGGGGGAGTTGATAAGTAGTGATTTTGACTGCTTATTTGCTTTCTTTTACTTACGTTTTAGCTCAAAAATTCTCAAAGGTATTCCCGAGAACTAATGAAATATGCTTTCTTGCAAGAATATTGGGAAAAGAGCCAAAGAAGTGAAAATCAACTCAAAAGGAGTAAAATTGAACAAGGACCAAAACAAGGCAAACAAGGGCCACAGTGTGAACCGCACAAAACTATGTGTAGCCGCAAACTCTGAAGATGCACTGATAAAATTCGTTTACAGAGTGCAGACCGCACAATTATTGTGTGATCGTAGAAAATGAGATTCAGAGAGCCAAGGTTTGGGAGCCTGAAATTGTGTGGACCGCACTATTATTGTGCAGTCGTAAAAGTCCAAAGTGCGGCCGCACTCATAATTGTGTGGTCCGCAGAAAGAAGCCCAGTTCCAGTTCAAGATCAAGACTGCAGCCGCACTCATAAATGTGTGGTCCGCATAATTAGAGGAAGTGCGGCCGCAGAAATCCATCAATTCAAGTCATCCTCAAGATGCGGACCGCATACAGAATTGTGCGGCCGCACAATCTTCGTAGGGGCAATTTTGTCAGATATTTTCAGCTAGGTATAAATAGACCTCTTTGTCATTTTTAGGTTAAGTTGGGTGCACCTAAACACTTAGAGCCGTTTTTATTCACTGTATTTGGTAACTTTGTACTAGTTTAGTTTTTAAACATTAGATTTTCTTTCCTTAATCAATATTATGAATTTTATCTTAGTTTCTTCTTCAATTTCATTATTTTCCATGAGTAGCTAACCCCTTAGCTAGGGTTGCGACCCAACACTAGTATGGATACTTAATGGGTTATTGATTTAGGGCTTATTTATGATTGGGTATATGATATTTAGCCTTATTCTTGCTTGAATTCAAGAATTAATGGTTGCAAACATTGATTCAAGCCAAATTGACTTAGTCTCTACTTGAGAAAGTGAGACTAAGTCTTGGAAAACTTGGCTAACAAGAAATTGGGGTGAACTCAAGAAATTAATAGCCCCAATTAAAGGGTCGAATCTACAGATAGTAAGACACGGTTTGAGCATTTCTCACTTGTCCCGTGAAATACCCATTTGAAATTGAGAAAGCCAAATTGGGACAAATCACTCAAACCACCGAGAGGTATAGAGTGAGTACACGCGTGTGATTTTTATATTGTATCCTGATCAACTAAAACATTCCCTAAATATCTAAATTTGTTAGGTAACCAACTAGGTGAAGTTGCAACCCTAGATCTTTTATAACTTGGAAAACAACCAAAACCCAGAAACATTATCTCTTAGCTTTACAATTACAATTAATAGCGATAAAAGTAGAAGTAGAAACAACAAAAACGGAATATGTGGAAGTGTAATCTAGGTCACATCATACACTCACACTAGGTATATACCTAATCCCACATCAAGCTCCCTATGGATTCGACCCCGACTCGCGTTGGATTTTTGTTATTGCTTCGACCGCCTCACAACCTAAATTAGTGGTGTGAGTTTGGGTGACATCAACAGATACCGGAGGGGCTCCTTCAGCCCAAGCGCTACCATAAATTAGTATAACTACTGCGGCGTGCAGCCCGATCCCATAACTGTCACTTATAGCCAGGCTATCGGGCTCACTTAGTCATCATTCTCTCCAGTCTCACTCACGGGCTCACAATGTCTTGAAACTAGCCTGAAAACAATAATATGATGTATCAACAAATAACTACAGAGATTAAGATATGAGATGAAATGCATGAATATGACTGAGTACGAAATATCAATGAAATCAGTAAGATGACAGCAAGAAACGACCACTATGGGTCCAAACAGTACCGGCATAAAGCCTAAACATGATAACTAGCATGATCAACAACTCAATTACTTTATCACGTGATGAAAACACGGATATCAACAATATAGAACCACTATAAAATGCCACAGAATCGACCAGGTCAAAATTCTCACGGTGCACGCCCGCACGATCATCAGTTGGCATGTTGCGTCACCTCAATACCAATCACATAACACATAATTTGGGGTTTTGAAGTTTGAAAGTGTTAATTACCTCAATCCGGGAAAAACTCTACTATAACACGCCTTTGCCTCTCAAATTGGTCTCCAAACGTCCCGAATCTAGCCACAAGATGTGATGACCCAAAAGGTCATCCTAAGTAATTCTAGCTAAATCTGTGTTCCGAGGCCCCGAAGTCCTCCGTTAATCTCACTTCGATATGTGTGCGCATCCCAAGCATGTAGTCGGGAAGCTTCTATGTTAAAATTTGATAAAAAATGGAATTTTGAATGAAATAATTGAATAAAGTTAACTTTGGTCAACATTTTCGGTAAACGGATCCGGAACCGTGATGTGACGGTCCCGGAGGGTCCGTAGGAAAATATGGGACTTGGGTGCATGCCCGGAATCGAATTCCGAGGTCCCAAGCCCGAGAAATGAATTTTTAAAGAAAATTGTTTTCTGAAAATGATAAAGACTTTTGAAAATGAACTTTGATGTGAAAACCGCGTTACCGGGACCGTATTATGGTTCTGAGGCCCGGAACAGGTTTATTAAATGTTATGTGACTTATCTGTGAAAAATTGGTATAATACGGACTTGAAATGACGTGATTCGGATTAAAAATGGAAAATTTAGAAGTTTATGAAGTTTAAGAAATTTCTTAGAGTTTTGGGGTTTAATTCCGTGTTTTTGATGATATTTTGATGATTTAAAAGCTTGAACAAGTACGTAGGAAGTATTGGGAGACGTGTGTGTTTTTGGTTTTGAGACCCGAGGGCTCGGGTGAGTTTCGGATAGCTAACGGGGTGCAAAAAAAAAGATAGGAAAATCTGGTTTTTTTGGGCTGTTTGCTGGTGTCTGGGATTTTGTACTATGCGATCGCATTAGTACCTCCCGGATCGCATAGTACTGCGTAGAGGGGTAGGAATAGTACTCTATGCGATCGCAGGGGTATGTCCGCGATCGCACAGAGTTAGGAAGCTGCTGGGAGGGGCTGGGGTCTTGTTCAGTGCGACCGCACCCTTTGATCCGTGGTCGCAGTGTTATAGCCTAGTATTCTTATGCGATCGCACTTAGAGCTCCACGATCGTAGTGCATGTGACCCCGCTACTCTACGCGATCGCACCCTTATTTCCGCGATCGCATAGGGTTATTTCTCCCAGTTATTAAAATACCCAAAAACAGAACACTCCATACGGGATTTCATATTTTACACTTCCTCCTTCTTCCCCAAACCCCCATAGACGAAATTCAAGCTTTCCTTCCTC
>ML258198.1:0-57013 GCA_005239495.1 Nicotiana undulata | reverse complement strand
AATTGGTTGTTGATCAACCACAACTTCATCAACTGGAGCATCCATAACATCTTCACCATGATGTTTTTTAAGTTAAGGCTAGAGAAGCGGTTTTCAGTTAGCAAGTGATTTTTATTTTTTATTTTTCCAGAAATTTTAGGATCATCATTAGATTGAGTAGGTTTTATTGATCCTCTAAAGAGTTTTTAGGAATATATCTTAATTTTTTGGTGATCATGTACTTACCTGTGGCGGCATTGAATAATTTTACCTCAATACCTGAGTCTTGGTTGTTGATGGATTCTTCCTTGCCTTTTCATGAATTCATTTTTTTTTGTTTCTTGAGAAAGGCACTGTTTGCCAATCATCCGTTTGACTTATGTGAGAATTACTAATTTTGAGAGGTTCACATTGTGTCTCATTAGAGTCTCCATTAATATCTGATATGTTGGAGCAATTTTTTGTTGGGTGACCAAATCTACCACATTGTTTGCAAAGAAAATGGTCTGCTTCGTAGTGTATAGTTTGTTTATGAGTGCCGATGTAAATGAATTTCACTACCGGTACCCCCAGAGGTAACTCTAGACAAAGCCTGGCATATCTTTCTCTCAAGGATGATGATGTGCATGCGTCCACCTTAAGTAGTCTACCTATGGCACTGCCTATTTTTTGAAGCAGTTTTCCGTCATAGAATTCAGTGCGAAGTTGTGGAAGCCTTACCCAAACTGCTGAGTAAGGTTGAATGGCCTCCGTAGCTACAAAATTTTATTGCCACCTTTGTATTGAAAGGAAGAAACCAAATACGAAGTATGGTCCGTTTTGTAGAATTGAGTTCATACTATCCTCTTTATGTAGTTTGATAATGAAGAAGTGATTGCCCAAATCTATGAGTAGGGGGTTCTCATTTATTTTCCATAATTCTTGAGTTTTTCGTTACAGAAGTTGATGTATGATTCTTTTACCTTGGAGTTTTATTATTAGGGAGAATCTCCATGGTTGGTAGATTCTTTGCCTTTCCTCCAATGAGATTGGGAAAGTTATCGGATAGTTAATAGTTTCTTCAATGGAAGGAGAATACATTTCTTGGTCTTGGATGATCGTAGGTGGGAGGTAGGGAGACGAGAAGTCAGTGTCTATATTAATGAGGTCTCTTTATTCTAGGAGTTCATCTTTGAACGAGGGAGAAGACATGGGAGAGGGTTTAGTGGTGGTTGTTGGGGTAACCGACTCATTGATACTTCGTCGTGAGGGGAAGTTGAAAAGTCTGGTGGTTTTGGTGGAATGTGAGATTCTTGATCAGATGTTGTGATTTGCGTTTGGAAAATATGACAAATGAAAGTTAATGGGGGACTGAAAATTTTCTCTCTTGTTGAGAGAACTCACAATATTTTATACGCTTATGGGTCGTTTGGTATTATTGAATAAAGGATTATAATCTCAGGGTTAAGTATGAGATTATTTTACTTCGCTTTTGATTGAATTTTTAAATTCGAAACTATAAATCTCAAAATTAATTCACTTCATAATTGAGAATTATCCTATCCTACATTAAGGTCACCGTAATTTTTCCTGGATTAAGATAAACACTAAAATAATAAAGATGCCCTTCTCCAAAAAATCTCAGAACAATCCTAAGTTAAATTAAAATTAAAAATTTATCTTAACTTATTTAATAATATGCACCAAATGCATGTTTATATTATATCTCGTATATCATATTTTTAGTCAAATGAATCAAATATCTTTCAATAAAAATATATTAAAATAATTCTTGTTATAAATTAAAGACCGCAAAACAAATAAACCAAAGATAAATATAAAGTGAGATGATATATTATTCAACTTTGAACTCGTATGACGTAATGAACTAAAACTTCCTTTATTTATAGAAGAAAAAACTTTGAGGAAGTTGTTGCGAGACTTTTTCTGAACTGCTTGTAATCGTTCTGTATGAGTTGCTCGCATCTTGCTTGCATCATCTCCTTGTAGATAAACTTCAATGAAGTACTAAATGGATAGTCATATTTAAGAAAATTATTCACGATAGAGTATTAAATGAACGTTCATGATATAATCTTTTCATAATAATTTTGTTATTATATTATACTGTCAAATCTCTCTATAATAACTTTGTATATTCCGAATATTTTGAATGTTATAATAAAGTTTATCATAGAAAATATATATTATAACACAATATAAAAAAAGATTGATTATTATAGTGAAGTACTCCCTCCGGTCCAAAATAAATAATTTTTTAACCTTTTTTTGTGGTCCAAAATAAGTGATTTTTCCAAAGTTTCAAGAAAAAAATAATTATTTTTCTCCTACATTGTCCTTTGTATAAATAGTGTTGAAATATATATTAGGAGTGTTATGTTTAATAATATAAATTAATATGATCAATTTTATTACTAATTAATGCTAAAAGATAGATTTCTTAATATGTGTAAAAACTAAATCTAAAAAAATTTATTTATTTTGGATCAGACGAGTATTGTTATCATCTAGATATGCTGTTACATAGAGGTACATCGAGATTGAGGGCAAATGATACGGAGTAATATTATATAGCCACGCTACAGAGAAAGCAACTGCAAAATAAAGATGCCGTCGTACTCACGCTTTCCTGAACGGTTTTGACTGGGTTTTATAGCTACCAGCTTTTCAGGGGTTTGTCGGCGGGACGGTGATATATTTGTTCGTGAGTTGTGAAATGACTTGGATCTGCTTATATCTGTCTTGTCTGTTCCTTTTCCCATGAGCTCTCAAATATATCTTTTTAGTACTACTATATATTTTGTTTGTCATGAAAATGAAAAAATGAAATTACAAAATTACACCCTTTCAGGTATTATTCACATTTCAATAATTAAATTAATTAAAATGCTGAATATTAGTAATTAATTTACCCTTTCTATAAGATGTGTTGAAAAAGTAAGATTTACTGCATAGGAAATAGTGGCCCAGCCACGATGAAGTAAGGGGTGTCAGTGAATTTTTTTTATTTTATGTATATTTATTATACACGATTCCTCTTGATTTTTCTATGTATTTAATTATTTATATTTTGACACTCTTTGATGAAAACCTCATGGGCACTTAAACTTGTACCGGGTTGTAAAGCCGATACATAAACTTACTATTTTCCTATTTGAACACTTTAACTTGACGAAATGAGTACTAATAAATATATCCAATAGAACGTGTATATCGATTGCGCTGACATGTACAACACGTCATATGCTAGTCTATTTATTATTTGACATGTGTTATTTGTGGGTTATATTTTTAGATACTAAAGCAGCAAAAAATAAGTTACAAATTAAAAACAGAAAAAAAGAAGATGAAAAAGACTTGACACTTCTCTGTTACCCCAGTAACCCGTACCCACTTACCTTCCTTCTTCTCGTTCACCCACCTCCCTTCCTTTCCATATTCTTATTATTTCTTCTCTTTTTTCTTTTTCTTCACTATTCTTTCTAGAGACATTTTCGTTCCTATACCATATAGGAAACTATATTACTAAATATGTTCATGATTTAAAAATTACCCGCCCTGTTAATAGTTTTTTTACAAAACAGATACAATGCATTAAATACAGAATCTTAGTAGATATAATCTTCCTATTTAGGCGCTAAAATTAAGGAAGTAAATATTCTTTCAGATATTTCATTAAATAANTGGGATATATGGACACCTTTAATTAAGGAGTAAAAATCTGCCCATTAATTATACCTCTTTAATTAAGGAGTAAAAAACTGCCCATTAATTATAATCCTAAATTAATTATGGTATAGATTTGGTAATTTGGTATACTAAATATAATTAAATCAAACCTTAAACATGGAGGGTGATAAGGTTTCATATATGGTATAGGAATGTAAAAATTCCTTCTTTCTATCTCTTATTCTAAAGCAAATTCACAACACTACTATGGTCATGATTAGACCAGGAAAAAATTTGAATTTTGAAATATCAGAAAAATTCAATAGGAATCATGATTTTGAAACAGTAGAGGCCCCCCAAATACCATTGAAAATATCTGCATTCTTTTGCTGCTGTTTTGGCAAAGATGAACTAGATAACAGGGTTTGCTTCATATCACCGGTGGTTTAGAGTGGTGAGTGCTTTTGACCACCAGAAATTTCAATGGTTGTCACCTTCACTTCGCTGACAACCAATTATATAATCCCATTTTTTCTAAAAACTCCATAATCATAAAATATAAGTAAAACTACACAATCTTCATATCGAATTTGGTAGAATTAAACTCTCTAATGCTCTCTCTCCTCGCTTAAGTTGAAGAGAAGAAAGAGAGCAGGAATGAGTAATGACAAGCTATGAGTCATTTTTTTACTTTTCTTTTTCATTTTTTAATTTTTTTTCTATTGATTATAGTATTTTCTTTAGTCAGATTATTGTATTCACGCGCATTTTCTGCACTATTGACATACATTTTGTCAACATCACCTATGTCACTGCCACAAGTATAGTCAATGGTCAAAGTGATTTATTAATAATTGTCAGTCAAGTTGGAGTGTTCAAATAGAAAAATGTAAGTCTATGTATCAACTTTTCAAACTGGTGTAAGTTTAAGTGGTCACAAAACCATTTCGCCCTTTTTTTTATAATCGATAAATCTTTCTAAGTGAATGACAAACATTTTGAGTGTAGGAGCTATCCCTTTATTAGTTTTCACTAAAAAATCATATTTTTTGTTTGCACGAGGACTCAATACGACGGGTGTCTAATTCAAAAATCATGCATCACACACTTTAGTATAGAATTCAGTTAAAGTTGTAATGCACTTTTTGATTTATCAACATGTTTAGTAAACACCTAACATGTTTATATGTCAAGACAAATTAAGCCATAAGTTTATCTTCATAGGAGTGTTCATGGCACGATCTTAAAAATTTCGGTTCGGTAATTTTGATTTCTAAGTCTAAAAAAATCTTTCCTAAAACAATATCTGTAACTTCCTTTTCACTCCAAATATGTTTGTTCTTCCTTTTTTAAAACAAAGATACTTTTAGATTTACATTTTTGTCGCAAGAAAATTTAAGGGTATTTTAGTAATTCAACAGAGAACAACTTATCAACACAATTTTTTCAAACACATTAATTTCTATATTTACTCACATCACTTTTATCCAACTACATAATTGCTTATTAAAAATATATTTTCAGTACTTCAACTATATACAATAAGCTAATCCTAATGGGCTCATAATCCCGATAAACCAAAAGACTTCGATTAAAAAAAATAAAACTTCCACTAGTTTGCCAATCTTGACTGTCCCTAGAAATTCAAGTTAGGATTTTAAATCTGTTGGCATATAAAATTTATTGAATTTAATTCAATAAAATAATTTGGATTATATATTAAATATGTTAATCCAACTGAATATTTTGGATTAATATAATTAGATTAATTATATAAATCCAAATATATATGGACTAAATAAATAAGTCTTAATCCATTGAGCTACAAATGATGAGCCCATTTTATTAAGCGCAAGATGTCATCTTCCTAGAGGCCCAATTTGGTGCCACGTGTCAAATGACGTGGCACGCCAAGTCAAGCGGAAGAGCCAATAGGATCATGCCATGTGTCAAAATGACAAGGCATGCTAAGTCACATTAAAAGTCCAATGAAATCGCGCCATGTGTGCAAGTGACATGTTCCGGCCATTCAAATGTGGTCTTGTCACACTTCAATTTGATTGGTCGAAAAGAGTTTATTCCTATCACAACTCCTCCCTTCCACAACTATAAATAGGGGTCTTCATAACTGAGAAAGACACCAGAAGTTATAACAAGAAGCAAAAGAGAGTTCGTGGATCAAACGCCGCAAATTTCTCTACAAGTTTCAAGCTTCAAGCAATCAAGTTCAAGTTTAAGAAATCAAGTTCAAGCTCAAGAACGAAGAACACTTCAAGTATTCAAGATCAAGAACGAAGTCAAATCAAATACAAGACGTTCAAGATCAAGGCTACTTGTTCGTGATACAATTCGTGGCAATAATCAAAGTATTCGCGACGGATAAATCAAATTCAAATTCAAGATCAAACTCAAAGGCCCTTGAATTTATACTAGAAAAGTAGAAGAAGAGGATTCATAGAGATTGTAACGCTCAAATATTTGAAATAAAATACTACGATTGTTGCAATATTTTTCGGTCTTGATTTTATTTTCTCGACGCAATTTATTATCTACAAAATCATTCTATGTAAATTTTCACTATAATTTCTTAAAACTTCAATTGCTTTTTTTTTAAACTAACTTTTTGTATATTAATCACAAGTAAAAATTGTACAAAGCCATAGATAGCCACCTTTGCTAGCTATCATATTCACATATGAATCTCAAAATTAACTAAGAGTCCTTCTAAAATCTATAACTATGAACTAATTTTGCAATTCTAGGAGGGATCAAACACAACACACACACGCAATCTCCTTGACTATATGTTCCCATCTTGCAAATATTCTCCTATTCTCTCTATCATATACGATGCACAACTTCAGTGTATATCATTTTGAAGATTTGAGGTGCTTGTGACCTCCCTTTAGATCTCCTAATTACCTTGTGCATCCCAACTCCCTGTTGTGATAGATATGTGTCCAATGCATTAGCTTATTCAACACTGCTTTCGTATAAACACAATCCACATATAGATGATCTATAGATTCATCCGCTTGTTTACATAAGCTACATTTCCTCTCTATATCCATACCCTATCTGATCAATCTATCTGATGTAAATAATTTGTCTTACATTTGCAACCAAAGTGTGAATCGAGCCTTTGGTCTTCCTGCATTTCCAAACATCAAACATTTCTATGGACTTCTGGACTGTTCTCCCAGCAAGTACAAATAAATTTGGCTGATGATACTCTTTCCTAAACATAAGGGCGTCTTATTGCTTACCCGAGTAAGGGTCTTTCTCCACAACATCAGGTTATGTCTGTTTATGACAAGGAGTTGTTGGCTTTGGTGATGGCAGTTATAAGATGGGGATAATATCTGATTGGTAAGCACTTCATTATCAAAGCTAATTCAAATGAATAACAAAGTTGATGTAGTTTGACTTTGAAATCCAGTACAAGAAGGGCCAGGATACAAAGCTGCTGATGCACTTTCCAGAATTACAACAACTGAGATTGCTGCTCTCACACTTTCAACTGTGAGGACAGACCTGTTGCAAGACATCAGAGATAGCTAGGATATTGATCCAATAATGAAGGAAATAATTCATAAACTTTGCAATTCATGATGAGCTCTTTGAAGATGTTAACCAATGGTCAGTTGGGAGTAATGATAGAAGAAAACCAGCTGGGGTTCATCAAGTGGATTCTAACACATCAGTGCAAGCCCAGCTAAACGCCATGGCCAAGGAGATAGGAAAGTTGACCTTAGCCAAGGTCCATAGACAACTATCATCAGTTTGTGACTTCTGTCGAATGAGTCATCTAACGTATGGGTGTCATGACTGAGCTTCAGATGAAGTGGTAAATGTTATGGGAATGTTTGAAAGCGGTAACTACCAAAGTGGTAATAGTTTTAACTCTATAGGACAAAGGCACTCATGCTTTTCTTGGAGTTCACCAAATGGTGGTCTGAACTCATGGCAGCAGAATAATCCGAGACCCTAGGGACAATGAGTTCCAGGATTTCAAAATCATCAGAGGAAGCAATACAAGCTTCCACATTCTAATCAGTCTAGCATGGAAGATCTAATGAAATCTTTCATTATTAATATGCACGAGAGATTTGGAACTCATGCTGCAACTATTTGAAACTTAGAGAGGCAAGTGGGGCAGATTGCTAGTTTGTTCTCCGAGAGTTCTCTAGGAACCCTCCATGTGGATATCGAAAGGAATCCAAAGGAAACAATAAATACAGTGTCTTTGAGAATTGACAAAGTATTGCAAGATCCGTCGGTAGCAAAGAAGAATAAGTTGACGGTAAATCAAGTTAAGAATGAAGGAGAGCAGAAAAGTAATAAGTATCATAGGAATGAAGTGAGGGAAGAGCAAGAGGATGATATGAAGAAGAAGAAGAACAAATATGAAGTTCCAACAAGGATAAAAAGGAAGAACAAAGAAGTAATGATGGGATCGAATAGAGTAAATACATGTATGCTCTACCTTTTCTTCATAAGAAAATAAGAGATAAGCTGGACAAATAATTTGTCATTTTCTAGAAGTGCTCAAGCATGTGCATGTGAATATATCTTTCACAGAGGCGCTTTCACAAATTCCAGCCTATGCTAAGTTCCCGAAGGAGATATTGTCCAACAAGCGAAAAGTGGAAGAGACATCATTGGTCAAGCTCACAGAGCATTGTAGTGCCATTTTGAAGGATAAGCTCCATAAAAAGTGTGGATATCCAGGTATACTTGATCTTTAGGAAGTACTTAGTTTAAAAAATCTCTATGTGATTCAGATGCTTCTATTAATCTTATGCCTTTGTCTATTTTCAGAAAATTGGAGGGAGAGATTGGAGAAATCAGATCGATACTTGTGTCCTTGCAGCTGGCGGGCCAGACCATAATTATACCTGAAGGAATAATGGAGGATGTGCTAGTTCGTGTGGATAAATTTTTGTTCCCCTGTGAACTTCATCGTGGTGAATGTGGAAGAAAATAGGGAGATCCCAATGATTCTAGACCCTTCTTGGCTACTTGCAGAGCAATTATAAATATTCAGGAAAGGCAGCTCATGCTCAGAGTGGGGGAAAAAGGGTGGTATTCAAGATGTAAGGATCAATGGTATTCCTAAAAGAACGAGCTGGAGAGTAATCATGATAAGTGTAAGGTGTGCCCAAAAAAGCTATCAGCATGGTTGTGTGCACTAGGCCGGGCGAGCAAAGGAGATCCCAATTTCAATTTAGACCCCAACTAGATGAATCAGGGGAGTTTGTTTTACCTTCTGCTTTTTATTTGTGTGTCATTGGGGCATGCCACAATTTAAAGTGTGGGGTGCGGGATTGTAAATATGTACATGTGTGTTTTCTTTCTTTGTTTTGTTTAAAAAAATTGACTTTTTTGATGATGGATTTCCTCAACTTTCTTCTTGAGGAATCAAAGTCAAAGATTTTTTTTAATTTTTTTAGGTAGTGTAAGAATTTCCCCTTGATTTTTCTTTGTGCCGCGGTTCTTTTTCAAGTGTTTTGCTTGAACTAGGCGTAGTTAGTTTTTATTTTATTAGGAAATTTGAAGTCTTGTGCTATGGTATGAAATTGAAATGGCTTTCCTTGACCTTGTTGTTCCTTGAGAGTAGTGAGTGCCTTAGTTGTGATGCCTAGGATCAGTTTTTGACTCATGTTGCTTAACTGTTTTGACTAGAGAGTCGTGATAGATCCGGTCCTCAGTAAATTATGTGCCAACATGAGTGAGATTTTGTTGTTATTCTATGCATGTTAGTTGATGTCTTGAAGTTGTCCCATGTATTTGCAAAGCGAAATAGTAGTCTTGTTCTGTCTCAGAAGTGATATAGGCATTTCGTTGTTGAGCCAATTATATGTTTATCACCTGCCTGATTGTTGTGTATTCTAGTCAGCCCTTTTGAGGTTGTAATCCTACTTCTTTGGCATCCACACTACAAGCCTGATCCATTTTGTTTGAATTAACTATCTGTTTGAACCTTTTACCTCTCTTCAACACTTGAATTTGTTATGAGCATGTAAAAGCTAAGTTGAAGTATGGCCAGATTTTTGAGTGGAACTATTGAAACAGGAGAAAGATGCATTGTTTTAAAATTTGCGACAGCCACTTGTAGGGAATTGAAAGAAAAAAGTAAGTTTTCTTGAAAAAAATTTAGACTTTAGGGAAAAAAATTAATTCTTTGCTAGTGGTAGTTCTCATCTCGGTTGTCCCTAAAGATATTGGGAGCTTGATGCTATTATGTGTAAAGGTTGGGGCTTGGTTCAACACAAGCGTGAGGTTTAAATTATTAATGTATATTTTATAAAGTGCTTAGGGAGGTGTAGTCACTATATCCAATTGTATCCTACCTGTCCCGCAGCCTACATTACAACCAAATAAAGTCCTACTTGATCTTTGACTGAATGAGCTCAATTAGTAGAGTATTACACTACGGGCAAGCGTATAATGTGTCTTCTGTGGCACAAAAATTTTGATTTGAGAGTGAGTGAATTCTTTCTAACTTATGTTCCTATTTATTCTTGTATTTTTTGTGTGTCGAACTACTCTCTATATTTGGTGTGAGGGCACATGATTTGTGAAGTAAAATTAATGTCTTTGGCCTCTGTGTTAGAGTAAGCGAACAAGTTTTTTGAAAATACGTGGTATTTTTTAGTCAAGTCTTGAGGCTAGGATGTTATGATAGAGTGCTTAGTCCGCTTTAAATATTCTTGGCATGATAAGTTAGGGAAGTTTTCTGATAAGAAGATCGTCTCTATGTGAAGTGCAGTTTGATTGCTCGAAGACGAGAAATGATTTAAGTGTGGGTCTTGATGGTAGGCTAGAAACCCGTATTTTAGTCATAGTTTGCACTCTAATTACTGCATTTTACTTGTGTTTGAGCTTAAATAATAGTGAACTGTACTTATTATGTGTTTTATGCTTTGTAGAAAGTGATTTCGAGTTAAAAAGATAATCAGGAGCCAAGTCTGGATGTCAAAAAGTGAAGAAAACAAAACTCTCCGTAAAACACCTACTGCTGCGTCGCATGGGGCGGTGCGACAGCGTAAATTGTTGCTGCCAGTCAGAATTTGCTCTTTGATCTTCTCCAGTAGCACACCACATGGGACAGGGTGATAAGTAGGGATTTTGACTACTTATTTGGACCCTTTTTACTTTCGTTTTAGCTCAAAAGTGTTTAAAGGTATTCTCAAAAACTGATAAAATATGCTTTTTTGCAAGAGTATTGGAAAATGAGCCAAAGTGATGAAATTCAACTCAAGAAGGAGTATTTTTGGACAAGGACAAAAGCCAAGCCAAAAGGGCAAAGTGCGGACCGCAGAATATAAGGGATTTCTGTTAGAGGTGCTTTGAAAAGTGCGGACCGCATAATAGTTGTGCGACTGCAGAAGATGAAGATCAGAGAGTTCCAAGTTTGAGTCCATCAAGAAGTGCGGACCACACTATAATTGTGCGGCTGCAGAACTCAAAAGTGCGGCCGCACTCAGAAATATGCAGTCCGCAGAATTTAAGAAGTGCGACCGCAACTCAGAATCGTGCGGCCGCAGAAGTCCTCCCTGTCAAGATCTGCATCAAAGTGCGGACCGCACACAGAATTTCGCGGCCGCAGGATCTCCAAAAGGACAATTTTGTCCGAAAATTTCAGTTGTGTATAAATAGTCTTTTAAAAAAAAAACTAGATTAAGTTTGAACATCTGAAAGATGGGAGCCGTTTTTATTTACTGTTTTAGGAAATTTTATGATAGCTTATTTACTTACATTGGATTTTCATCCCTTATCATTTAGTATGAGTTTAATTATTTTTTCTTCTTTAATTTCTTCATTTGCATCTCTTTTAATTATCTTTTCTTCTTTAATTTCTTCATTTTCATCTCTGAGTAGACAAATTCTAGCTAGGGTTGTGACCCAATCTTAGTGTGGGTACCTAATAGGCATTTGATTTAGAGCTTTTTTATAGTTGGGTATGTAATATTTAGCCTAGTTCTTACTTTAATTGTAGAATAAATGGTTGCAAACATTGATTCAAGCCTATTTGACTTAGTCTCTACTTGAGAAAGAGAGCCTGAGTCTAAGAAAATTTGGCTAACAAGAATTTGGGATGAACTCAAAAAATTGATAGTCCCAATTAAAGGGTTGAATCTAGAGATAGTAAAACCCGACTTGAGTATCTATCAACTGTTTTGTGAATTACCCATTTGGACTTGAGAAAGCCAAATTGGGCAAAACCACTCTATTACCGAGAGGTATTGAGTGGGTAATTGCGTGTTGATTGTCATATTACACCCGACCAACGAAACCCGCTCTAAAGACCACAACCCGTTAGAAAAACACCTAGGTGGAAGTCACAACCCTAGATCTTTTACAAACTTGAAAAATAACACCAAAAATATCATTATCTACCTTTACATTTGCAAACAATAACTTAATTTATAAATAGACTAAAACAACAAAGTATGTAAAAGTGTATCTTAGACACGTTATCGCTTAGTCCAAATATATACCTAATCCCCTCTACGCTCCCTGAGGAATCGATCCTGACTCCCAGTTGGGTAATTATAATTGCAATCGACCGCTTCACAACCCCAAACTGTGGTGTGAAGTTGGTCAATCTCAATTATTGGGGCCGTTGCCGGGGAGTTTAAAATGGATTTAGCTATATATTTGGTCTTGTGTGTGACTTGTCTTCTTTTCCTTCAAGGTTGCTAACCTTTTTGTGAAACAATTGTAGGTACAAAAATGGCTCTAAACAACAATGATCCTCTCAGAAACTTGCCTTTTGGGGAGGATGTGAATGATGACCAAAGTGATGAGGTTCCTCTTGAACCTCAAGCAAATAGACGAGGTCGACCGCCTCATGACAATATTCTCGTCCCTCCCCCACCTCCACCAAGAGCGGCTCCACACCGGGTGTTGCCAAACGAAGGATACGCAAGTTCCATAGTCCCACCCTGTATTAGGGTGGGCAACTTTCAAATCACTAATGTTATGCTCACATTGCTAGAGCGACAGGGATTCTTCACCGCGGCTCCGAGTCAAAATTCATACAAACACTTGAAAGGATTTGTGGACACTTGTTGGGGGAGTAAATAGACCAACGTCTCCGAGGATGCTCTAAGGTTGAGGCTATTTCCCTTCTCTCTATGGGGGAAAGCCTTAGATTGGTTAGAAATATTTCTAAACCATTCTATCTGTACATGGGATGAACTGGCAGAGAAACTCATTGCCAAGTTCTTTTCTCTCGGGCATATGGCTACTCTTAGAGATGAGATTCTAGAATTCAATCAAGAACCCAATGAGACTTTGCACGAGATATGGGAGAGGTACCGTACTATGGTGAAAGAGTGCCCAAACAATGATATGACGAAGGCTCTGATTCAACAAACTTTCTATATGGGGGATCAATACTAGCAATCAATGCGTGGTCAACCAACTTGCCGGTGAAAATTTCATGACAACACCATATGCCGAAACTTGTAAGATCTTAGATGAAATGGCGGATACTTCATCGGCATGGCAAAGTAGAGAAAATGTTCCTCAAGGTGATCCAAATGTGATTCACCTACATAAAGAATTGCATGATCACGGGCAAGAAATTGCCGAGTTGACCACCACAATGAATCAATTGGCCAAAGCTCAACTTCAACAAGTTCAAGGTCCTAAGCAAGTACATGCAATGGAAGGTGTTAATATGATGGCGAACAGGCAAATCCAAAAGGATCAACAAGTGCAAAGCCGAGTGGAACAATATGTGCAAGATGATAGTGGGTTTGACCAAGATGAATCATACGTTGAACAAGAGGAGGAAATGCAATATGTGAACAACTTCCCAGGGCAAAGAAATAACTCTCAAGGACCGAATCAACAACAATGGCGATCTCAAGGTAATCAAAGAAATCAGAACTCAAACCACCAAGGCCATTGGAGTGGTGGTAACAACAATCAAGGTAATTGGAAAAATAAAAAAAATCAAGGAAATTGGAACAATCAAAACAACCAAGGCAATTGGAGTGGAAACAATCAAGGATATTGGGAAGGCAACAACCAAGGGGGTTGGAATAACAACCAAGGGAATCAGGGGTCGGTCTTTAAAAGTCCCCCGATGTATCAACAACCAAGCAAACCGCCTCTTTATCCATCTCATGGGCCTCGTTCTTCCATTAATGAGATGGGGTGAATTGATAACATGTTCAAACAAATGATGAAGAAGAATGCCGACACCAATGCTCAACTGGTCTCTCACAACACTTCAATTCGCAATTTAGAAGTTCAATTGGGGCAAATCTCGCAAGCTTTAAAAACTCGTCCTAAGGGGGAACTACCAAGTGATACGGTGGTGAACCCGAAGGGTGGGAACAACACGGGACATGTCATGGACGTAACCACAAGGAGTGGAAAGGGTGGGGAGGCAACCACCTCAAATCAAAGAACAATTGTAGATGATGATCAAGTGATTCAAGAAGATGAAATTCCAAACAATGTGGTCCAAGCAAATGGCGAAGTGAGAATTGATATTGATGAAAATGTGGAGGAGACTCAAGAAGAAGTGAACCCGTCTAGGGAACACTTTATTGACATACTGGAACCAGTAGTTCCAAAGGTTAAGTCACCAATGCCAAGGCCTCCTCCTTCATACCCTTAAAGTCTTGCCAAGAAAAATGGTGAGAACCAATTCAAGAAGTTTATTGACATGATGAAGAGCTTATATATTATGTGCCATTGGTTGAGGCTTTGGAGCAAATGCCCGGATATGCAAAGTTCATGAAGGATTTGGTGACAAAGAAAAGGCCAATGGATTTTGAGACTATAAATATGACACATCAAGTGAGTTCACTTGTGCACTCAATGGCTCCGAAATTAGAATACCCTGGCGCTTTCACAATCCCTTGCACTATTGGAAATGCCGACTTTTAAATCTCTTTGTGATCTAGGGGAGGGTATCAACTTGATGCCCTACTTGGTGTTCAAAACTTTGGGAATCGGGAAACCAAGACCCACATCTATGAGGTTACAAATGGAGGATCGTACTATGAAGAGACCATTGGGTATTATTGATTATGTGTTGGTTCGTGTTGATAAGTTCATCCTCCCGACGGACTTTGTGATTCTTGATTGTGAAGTGGACTATGAGGTGCCTATTATTTTGGGTAGACCTTTCTTTGCTACGGGGAAGACTCTTGTTGATGTGGAAGCCGAGCGAGCTTTCCTTCCTGGTGGGTGATGAAAATGTGGTTTTCCATGTGTTCAAATCTAAGAGGCAACTGAATAGCAATGAAGTTTGTTCGTTTGAGGACTTAGTGACCGAAGTGATTGTTGATGATGCTAGTGCCATGTTGAATGTTGATAATACTTTGGAGGCCGTATTTCTCAATCATTATTATGATGAGAAGGATGCCTATGTGGAATGTGTGAATGCGTTGCAAGGAATGGGGTCATACGCTTATGAACCCTGCAAATTGTACTTAGATCTTGAAAACCGGAAGACTCCTCCAACAAAGCGCTCAATCGAGGAGCCTCCCACTTTGGAGTTAAATCCATTTCCTCCACATCTCAAGTATGAATTCCTTGGCCCGTGTTATACTTTACCGGTTATTCTTTCCTCTTGTTTGTCTAACATGCAGGTAGAATCTACTTTGGCGGTGCTACAAAAGAGGAATAAATCTATCGGATGGATATTGGCGGACATTTGGGGTATAATCCCCGCCTTTTTCATGCACAAGATTATATTGGAGGAGGATTACAAACCTTCCGTTGAACATAAAAGAAGATTAAATAAAGCAATGCAAAAGGTGGTGCAGAAAAAGATCATAAAATGGTTGGATACCGGGGTTGTTTACCCCATTTCCGCTAACTCGTGGACCTCTATGGTGCAATGTGTCCCAAAGAAAGGGGGCATGACTGTGGTCACCAATGACAAGAACGAGTTGATTCCTACAAGAACGGTGACTGAGTGGAGAGTGTGTATGGACTATCTAAAGTCAACAATGTCACAAGGAAAGATCATTTCCCACTTCCATTCCTTGATCAAATGCTTGATAGGTTGGCCGGCCATGCTTTCTATTGTATCCTTGAAGGATATTCCGGTGACAATCAAATTATGATTGCTCTGGAGGACCAAGAGAAGACTACTTTCACTTGTCCCTATGGTACTTTCGCATTCTCACGGATGCCATTTGGGTAATGCTATGCATCGATGACTTTTCAACGGTGTATGATGGCTATCTTCACTGACATGGTGGAGGATTTTCTTGAGGTATTTATGGATGACTTTTCCGTGGTCGGGAATTCTTTTGATGATTGCTTGAAAATTTTGGATAAGGTCTTGGCAAGATGTGAAGAGACAAACTTGGTATTGAATTGGGATAAATGTCAATTCATGGTCGGGAAGGCATTGTCCTCGGCCACAAAATTTCAAAGCATGGTACTGAGGTAGACAAGGCCAAAATAGAGGTAATTTATAAACTCCCACCCCCTACATCCGTGAAGGGAGTGAGGAGCTTCTTGGTTCATGCGGGGTTCTATCGACATCTCATCAAGGATTTTTCCAAAGTGGTGAACCCCTTGTGTAAGGTTTTGGAGAAGGATGCCAAGTTCCATTTCAACGAGGAGTACATGAAGGCATTCGAATTTCTCAAGTTCAAATTGACTACTAGTCCTATTATCACCGCATCGGATTGGAGCTTACCTTTTGAGCTCATGTGTGATGCAAGTGATATGGAGGTTGGAGCGGTGTTGGGGCAACGTATCAACAAAATCTTCCATCCGGTCTACTATGCTAGTATGACCATGAACGATGCCCAAGTCAATTACACAGTGACCGAAAATAAACTTGTTGTTGTCTTTGCTATGGAGAAGCTCCGCCCGTACTTGATGGGTACAAAGGTGATTGTCCACACCGATCATGCGGTGCTTCGGTACTTAATGAGAAAAAAGGATTCAAAGGAGATTTTAATGTGGTGGGTGATTTTATTGCAAGAGTTTGATCTAGAAATTCAAGACCGCAAAGGCAGTGAAAACCAAGTGGCGGACCACTTGTCTCGCTTGGAGGAGGAGTGGAGTCCACATGATGGCCTAGAGATAAATGATTCCTTCCCCGACGAGCAACTACTAGCCATTTCAATGAGAGAGATGCCATGGTTCACCGACTTAGCAAATTATCTTGTGAGTGGTATTGTACCGAATGAGTTATCTTCAAACCAAAGGAAGAATCTCAAACGAGATTGCCTTGACTATTATTGGGATGAACCGTATCTCTTCCGGATTTGTACCGATGGCGTGATTCGACGATGTGTACCGGAGGAAGAACAAGTGAAAATTCTTGAGGCTTGATATTCTTCACTATATGGTGGTCACCATGGTGGAGCTAGAACGGCGACAAAAGTGTTGAGTTGTGGATTGAATTGGCCTACTCTCTACAAGGACGCTAGTGATATAGTCAAGCGATGTGATGAATGTCAAAGGGCCGGTGAAATTTCTAAGAAAAATGAGATGACCCTCACCACCATATTAGAAATAGACATTTTTTATGTGTGGGGCATTGATTTCATGGGACCGTTCGTAAGCTCTTGTGGAAACAATTACATTTTGGTAGTTGTGGACTATGTGTCGAAATGGGTTGAAGTTGTGGCTTTACCCAACAACGAAGCTCGAAGTGTGGTGGTATTTTTGAAAAAGAACATCTTCACAATATTTGGTACTCCAAGGGCCATTATAAGTGATGGGGGATCGCATTTTTGCAACAAAGCTTTTGATACCTTTATCACCAAGTATGGTGTCACTCAAAAAGTCTAGAACCCCTATCACCCTCAAGCAAGCGAGCAAGTAGAAGTCTCAAACCGGGAGATCAAGAGATTTTTTTCAAAGATAGTGAATGCCAATCGGATGGATTGGTCGAAGAAACTTGATGATACTCTTTGGTCTTATAGGAAGGCTTACAAAACGCCGTTTGGTATGTCTCCATACCGGTTAGTGTTTGGGAAAGCTTGTCACCTTCCGGTGGAACTTGAGCACAAAGCTATGTGGGCATTGATGAAGCTTAATCTTGAATGAGATGTCGCTGCCAACTTAAGGGTGGCACAACTGAATAAGCTTGATGAATTTCGGTACTGTGCATATACAAGTTCTTCCTTATATAAGGAGAAGATGAAGTACCTCTATGACAAGTACATCAGGAACAAGGAGTTCAAAGAAGGTGATCTTGTGTTATTGTTCAATTCTCGGTTACGGATGTTTCCGGGAAAATTGGAGTATAAGTGGAGTGGTCCATTTGAGGTTGTGAATGTGACACCCTTTGGTGCATTAGACTTGAAGAATAAAAATGATGAAGTGTTTAGAGTCAGTGGTCACCGGGTCAAGCATTATCTTGGAAAAGTTGATGATGGCCACGTCGTGGCATTAATTCATTTCAAGTGATTGATGGTAATCTGTGTCATGCCGCGATGTTAAATCAGGCGCTTCTTGGGAGGCAACCCATTTTTTTATTTTCCTTTTTCTTCTTTTTTTAGATAGGCTTTGTTTTGTGCTAACTCGTTTTGAGGTGAATTGCAGGAATGATTGTGCCTTGCATGAACTGTGCTCGCAAAAATGTCCAAGTGTTGAAAAAGTGCGGACACACATTTATTGTGCGGACCGCACAATATTGAATGCCACAACAGAGAGGAGTTTGCGGCCGCACAGCTGGAGACCCAAAAATGCAACTCTCTGAAGTTTGGAATTGCATAGAAATGGCCATTCTGCGGGCACACTTTAAATTGTGCGGTCCGCACAAATATGTGCGGCCGCACTCAATTTTGTGCGGACCGCAAATCTTCAGCAGGGCTCAGGTAAAGAGTGCGGACCGCACACAAAAATGTGTGGCCGCACTCAACTTCATTTTTTACCTAATTTGGTAAACCTATAAATAAGCCTTGATAGCACTGTGTAATACTTTACATACTCTGAACTATTGAAACCAAAGCAAAAACAGTGAACAAAATTTGTTTCACACTCCACACTCATTTCATCATCCTAGATTCTACCCTGCATCCTTCATTACTGGTATGTTAAATTCATGTTTAGATTTGTCAAGTTTTCTTAGTTTTTGTTTTTAAGAAGTATAGTTAATTTTAAGCCTAAAATGTCAAATATTCATCATGTGTGCTTAAAATTGTGTGGGTAATTTTATATGTACTCATTGGGAGTTGGGTAAATCATGTTTCTTGTTTAATTTGCCAATACCATGTCAAAATTGTGCAAAAACAAATTAAAAAATCTAAGTTGAGTGCCGTATAATTTTGAATTGTGCGGCCGCACATGAAATTATGTGGTCCGCAGATCCTGAGTTAGGGCAACAAATTATGCATTCAATGTGCGGACCACACTCAAAATTGTGTGGTCCGCAGAAAATGAACTGCGGCCGCAGAAAAATGTGTGCGACTGCAGATTCATGTTTCAGAGAACCAGTAGAAATGGGCCTAGATTGTGCAGCCTCACACATAATTGTGCGGTCCGCACAAGGAAATCTGCGGTCGGACTCAGAATTGTGCGGGCCACACTTTCCCCTTTTCAACACTGTTTTTCCTGCAACTTTTCATAGACTGCCTCTAAACTTTAACTGACTCACGTTGCTTTATATTGCGGAAAATGGTTCAATCAAGAGGTAGAGGATATACTTCTAAAGGGAGGGGTGCCGAGGCAAGGGTACTCAACCTCTTGCATTGCAAACGAAAGCAATAGCCAAGAAGCAAACCAATGGGAGAGGTAGGGCCACAGAGCCCTCAGAATCAAGCTCTTATATCGCGTCTAGGAAAGCCTACGAGGGCCATTCAGTGGAGGAACAACCTGAGGCCCAATCCCAACCACCACAAATCACTTGGAGATACCAACTCTGCAACGAACCCTCCACCACAACAAGTTCTTATGAGGGTTCAGATGCAGGAAGCCAAGGTTCAGAGCCCTCCTCTACTCACACTCCCCCTGCACCAGTTGCAGTGGACGATGATGATGATGATATTCCAGATGATGGTAGAGGAGGTGACACTAGAGTGGGCGGCCTAGAGAGGTCGAAGAAGAAGGAGGCATGGAAAGACATGTTTGTGAGTTTGAGAGCTTTCACCAAGTATGAGAATGGTGTCCCAAGAGATCGCTCACACTTGAGCGACAATTTTTATTGAAAGATTTGGATAGATTCAATTCAAATGTGCTTAAACAGTTCAAGGAGTGAAAGGGGTAGATGTGGTTCACCTAGAGTTTTATGGATGCCAATGAGCACTTTGTAGGGGTATTCTATGCCAATGTGGCACATATCAATAAGGGTACCAAAGTGACCAAGGTGAGGAACTTGAAGGTCAGATTTGATCAAAGCACTCTGAAAACTTACTTGGGGTTCGAGGAGGTAGAGCCAGTCAAGTACTTGGAGAAGTTTTTGATGGGTGATGCAACTCGCCCATGGCTAGCAGAAATCTTGGCAGCTCCAGAACCACCACCACGATGGATCAAAGTGGGGGTTCTCATTGCACGTGCTACCATTAACTTTGAAGCAAAAGGGTGGCAAGCATTTGTATGCATCCGTATAGACCCAATCCAAAATGAGAACAATCTTCCGATCCCCCGAGCAGTTTTGGTGGCATCTATCATGGCCAGGTACCCAATCAATATAGGTGCCATCATGTCGGCAAATATGTCAGTAGTTGTCAGAAAGGGTGAGAGCTCCTACCCGTACCCTAAAACCCTCACAAAATATCTCATATATACCAAGGTGGAGCCGAGGAGTTTTGATACAAAGGTGCGGGCTAAGAAGTCATTCTCCTGGTATTCTTTGAAGGACTCGGGGAACACGAAGCTCGAGGGTAAGACAACTGCTACCGTAGGCAGTCTGATGAGCCAACGGTGGTGGTTACAAATTCAGCTGCTATGCCTTCTACAGCTTCCATGCCTTCCACAACAGCCGGTCCTTCCACCAAGACAGCTGACATGCCACCACCTCCATCTTCTAGACCATCATCATTAGTATCAGTACCTGCCAGCTCCACATATCCACTCACTGCGCTGCGAGTCTCCCATACATTAACGAGTCTCAACAACTGGATGTAGACAAACATTGCAAAACTGTCTGACATATCCAGTGTTGTTGCAACACAATCTTTTACCCCAGCAGCACCACAGGTTCCTCCGTCAGTAGGTAAAACATTGAAGAAGATCTTGGACAATCAGAAGACCATCATGCATACATTGGTAGCACATGGGGGAGATATTGAGGAGTTGGGTAAACATGTGAAGAAGATAGGGAAATATAGGTCTCGAAGAAATCAGTGCGCATATTGAGAAAAGAAGTGACCAAGATTGCAACATCTGGTGATCTTCCATTTGACTTATTGATGGAGACAGACCCATCGGTACCAGCAGACCCGGCAGAACCATCAGCAGAGGCACTAGATGGCCAGTCTGATGAGCCAGACCTTGCTGTCCATACTGCTGAGGAGGTGGTTCAGATGTTCACCAACCCCGATACTCCCCGAGTAGAGGATGATGAGATCCAATTGGAGAAGCCCGAGGGTGGTGATGCTGCCATGCACACTGAGACCATATAGGGAGTTTTCTTCACTCTCTACCCATTCAGGGGGTGGTCTATTTTGGTTGATTTGCTATGACATTGGCTTGTAATAACTATAATATCTCTTTTTATCTTTATATTCTTTTGCATTATGTATATATTCCTCCATCTCTTTTGATGTATATATTCTATTCCCCATTCTTGGTTTGTATATTCATTTTTGTTGCTTTCAGTAGTTTGTTTCACTATTTCTTTATTTTGTTTTCTTAGTAGTCTAGCTTCTTATTTACTTTAATATCTTCTTTTTGATTTGGTAACTTTTTTTTACGTTTAAGTGATCAATAATCCTTTGGTTTAATGCCACGGTTCTTTCCAAAGGTGGATTTTCTGTGAACTAGGTGGCTCTTCCCGACGATGGACGGCGTGACAACCTTTCCGTTTTTTTTTTGTTTAGGCAAAAACAATAGTAATAATGAATAAAAGGGTCAAGCATGCTTCACTTGGTACCAACACACTTATGGTTAAAAATAGGTTTTTAGAAAGAAATGGCTATAGTTAATGACCTTGTGACTCTTACGTTGACTTAGGAAATCATCGAGTGGGTTAGTAGAACCATTAGATATTTTCAATCTTGAATACAGTTGTTGTGGCCCCTCGACTCTATCCTCTTTAAAAATCCAGCTAAGTGAGAGGTGAGATGTTTTGTTACAAGTCCAAGTACCCGTGCGAATGGTCTAGAACTTGCCCCGAATGTGTTTCTACGCGAAATTCTAAGTTTTGCTTGGCTTGAGAAGTTATTGTAGGCTATCCTTGACCCGTTTTGAAACTTTCCATGGCCTACCAATGATGTTATCCCTAGTCAACCCATTTTAGCGTAAAGCCTTTTTCATTTGATAACCATGTTACAATCCTTTACCCATTTTATAGTAACTCTCTCTTGGCACCCGAGCTTTCCTTAGCACTCATGAGAAACAAATGGCAAAAACATAAGTTTTGGGGAGAGACGAGGAGTATGAAAGTGTTATCAAGGTACAAAAAGAGAAAAGTAATGAAAACAAAAAGGAAAGTCAAAGAAAAATAAAGAAAGAACAAAATAAAAACACAAAAAGAATGTGAATAAAGTGAAGAGTTGATGGGATTCAAAGAATAGCAAAAGTTCAAAGCATGGAGAAAACAAAGAAGGAGGAAATGAATATCATGACCAAGAAAGGGTGATGTCAAGACTCTCTGGTTTCCCTAAGGAAAAAGAAAATGACTCAAAGAGTCGGCAAAGCATGATCCAAAAAGAGAAAATGGAGTGCTTAAGGAAAGATGAACCCGTGATGTTTCAACATTTCCCACCTTAGTCCAAAGCCTTCATTATATGCTGAAAAATCCATATGTGATTTCAAGTCGAGTAAGCTTATATTAGTTTTTATTTACACGAGGGACAAACATATGGTACTTAGAGCCGTACTTGTGCCATTCTTTTGAGAGTGATGAGCAAACTTTTCACAAATCATTGAGTTGAGTGCTACATTCTTAAGTGAGATGAGCTAACAGAGAGAATAGGAGGAGGAGTTTTGGATTCACAATGACCTACATGAAAGTGTGAACTTCCTTGATGAGTAAAGTCAACTCTTGATTCTCAAGTGTCACATTAGAGCTATTCATGCTTTAACCTTCAAAACAATGCCTTGTTGATAATTCATGAGTGTGTGGATAATTGTTGGTCCCAATTAATGCGTGTTTGATTCACCTTAGGCAAGATGAAATAGCTCTTTTCTTGTGGAGGTGGGAATTACCTTATTTTCTTGAGGACAAGCAAGAGCTTAAGTTTGGGGGAGTTGATAAGTAGAGATTTTGACTACTTATTTGCACCCTTTTTACTTTCATTTAAGCTTTAAAATGTTTAAAAGTAATCCCGAAAACTGATAAAATATGCTTTTTTGCAGGAGTATTGGAAAATGAGACAAAGTGATGAAATTCGACTCAAGAAGGAGTATTTTTGCACAAGGACAAAAGCCAAGCCAAAAGGGCAAAGTGCAGACATAAGAATTTTGTTTGCAGTCGCAGATCATAAGGGATTTCTGTCAGAGCTGCTTTGAAAAGTGCAGACCGCACAATAATTGTGCGGCTGCAGAAGAAGAAGATCAGAGAGTTCCAAGTTTGAGTCCATCAAGAAGTGCGGACCACACTATAATTGTGCGGCCGCAGAACTCAAAAGTGCGACCGCACTCAAAAATGTGCCGTCCGCAGAATTTAAGATGTGCGACCGCAACTCAAAATTGTGCGGCCGCAGAAGTCCTCCCTATCAAGATCTTCATCAAAGTGCGGACCGCATACAGAATTTTGTGGCTGCAGAACCTCCAAAAGGGCAATTTTGTTCGAAAATTTCAGCTGTGTATAAATAGTCTTTTTTTTTTTGTTGACAAAATTAGGTTAAGTTTGAACATCTGAAAGTTGGGAGCTGTTTTTATTTACTGTTTTAGGAAATTTTATGATATCTTGTCTATTTTACCTAGGATTTTCATCCATTTATCATTGAAAATGAGTTTAATTATCTTTTCTTCTTTAATTTCTTCATTTTCATCTATGACTAGCTAAATTTCTAGCTAGGGTTGTGACCTAACCCTAGTGTGGGTACCTGATGGGCATTTGATTTAGGAATTGTTTATGGTTGGATATGTAAATTTTAGCCTAGTTCATGCTTTAATTGTAGAACAATGGTTGCAAACTTTGATTCAAGCCTGTTTGACTTAGTCTCTACTTGAGAAAGAGAGTCCGAGTTTAGGAAACCTTGGCTAACAATAATTTGGGATAAACTCAAGAAATTGATAGTCCCAATTAAAGTGTTGAATCTAGAGATGGTAAAACCCGACTTGAGCATCTATCAACTATTTTGTGAATTACCCATTTGGACTTGAGAAAGCCAAATTGGGCAAAACCACTCTATTACCGAGAGGTATTGAATGGGTAATTACGTGTTGATTGCTATATTACACCCCGACCAACGAAACCCGATCTAAATCCCACAATCCGTTAGGCAAACACATAAGTGAAAGTCACAACCCTAGATCTTTTACAAACTTGAAAAACAACACCAAAAATATCTTTCTCTAGCTTTACATTTGCAAACAATAACTTAATTTAGAAATAGACTAAAATAACAAAGTATGTGGAAGTGCATCTTAGACACATTATATGCTTAGTCGGAGTATATACCTAATCCCATATACGCTCCCTGAGGATTCGATCCTGACTCCAGTTGGGAAATTATAATTGCAATCGACCGCTTCACAACCCCAAACTGTGGTGTGAATTTGGTCGACATCTATTTTATGCGCCTATATAATTTTATCATAGTATTTTCTGTTTCATCTTGAAAGGGTAGTTTCGTCTGGGGCCAGTCTTACATGGTATAATTACTCCAAAAAGACGTTTTTGAAGAGGCTTTTAAACTTGGAAGATTTGGGATAGAATTGGAGGCTACAAGACATAAAATTTCATCATCTTTCCATCAATTCAATACGGGAGTTATTGCAACATTATATTGATGCTTTCTCACTCTTTAATTATATTTGTGATGACTTCCTCCTTAATTATGGAGTAATTTACTTAAGGATTTGACATGATTTGGTGACTCGGTTGTTGTTTATGGATTTGACTACTGCTTAATTGCTTGTTTATTAGAGGAGATTTAATATAGTTGTGATTTCATTCTTTATAGTGTTTAATCGAAAGAGGAATATCTTATTGAATGTTATTGCAGCGTATGCCTTATTTTGGTGATTCTTCAAAGTAATCGAGAGAGCTTTTTGAGTTACCGTTTAAATTAAGATTTCAAAATATTCGCAAGAAACTTCTTTTAGATCATTCCTACCAATAGATTCTTGCAAGTTTCACCGCACTTCACATTAGTTTATTTGAAAGATTTAGATTTAATCGATAGAGGAGTCTGAATCGGAAGTATAAGCTAATCACCTATTGAATTCGTGAGAATCAATATAACCTCAAGAGCGTAATATAGCAGTATCATATCCAGAATAATAATCTTGCACCTAACATGGCAAAACTCTTATTTCTCACATTGATAAGAAACCAAATCTGCTAATCCTAGTTCTTTGTAGTCAGTTGTCAATTGCTTTACTTTAGTAGTTAATCGTAGTTTGTAATCATTCCAATCAAGTTTTGATCATCCTGAATAGCAGTTAAACTAGTAATTACTAGAGCATTGTTTAAATCCAATCCCTATAAAGACGATAATCATATTATACTAACTTTGGCTAGCAAGCGTTAATTTTGTGTTGTGTTTTGCGCTAGTCAGTTGACCAAGCATGCTCATTTTGTTTCCTTGTCACACCCCTATTATGCCTTGTATATTTTCAAACTATTCATGGATCACATATTCAAGTTCCATGGAAAGCCATGAGACATTATTAGTGGTAGGGACCTAGTCTTCACTAGCAAGCTATGACATGAACTTTTTGTAATGTAGGGGGTGATCTTAAACACATCCACTGCCTACTATCCTCAATCTGATGGCTAGACTGAGGTCATTAATAGGTTTCTTGAGACATATTTAAGGTGCTATTTATCCGGCTCTCATAAATATTGGGTTCAACACCTAGCTCTTTCAAATTGATGGTAAAACACCACCTTCCACACCTTCTGTAATGACATGGTCGGTCGTTTTAAGAGTTATAGCCTCGTTCCCTAATTTACTACTCATTTTGTACTTTATAGCTGTTATGTGAATTGTCGAGGTAGTCGGTTCGGGCCCAGAGGGATTTCGGAATGAATTAAGACACTTAGTATGTATGTTGAAAGCTTAAGTTAAAATGGTTCACCGGATATTGACTCATGAGTAAATGACTCCAGAATGGAGTTTTGAGGGTTCCGTTAGCTCCGTTGGGTAACTTTTGACTTAGGATCATGTCCGGACTGTAATTTGGAGGTCCGTAGTTGAATAAGGATTGAAATGGCAACAATTGAATTTTAGAAAGTTTGTCGAGAAGTGGACCTTTTGATATCGGGGTCGAATTACAATTTAGGAGGTTGGAGTATGTCTGTAATGTCAATTATGATTTGTGCGCAAAATTTGAGGTCAATCGAACTTGATTTGACAGGTTTCGGCATCGCGTAGAAGTTTGAAGTTTTAAAGTTCATTAGGCTTGAATCGATGTGTAATTCGTGTTTTAGCGTTGTTTGATGTACTTTAGAGGTTTGACAAAGTTCGTATGATATTTTAGGACTTATTGGTATATTTGGTTGAGGTCCCAGGGGACTCGAGTGGATTCCAGATTATTAACGGATCAAATTTTGACTTGTGAGAATGGTTGAAGGCACTAGTTATAGTGCAATCGCACATGCGCAAGATTGACCGGAAGTGCGAGCCCGCGGAAGCAAGAAGGAGATCGCAAATGCGAAAAATGATAAGGATGGTTAGTGGATGCAGATGCAACGTGAAGACCGCAGAAGCAGAGTCGCTTCTGCGGAGGAATGGGCGTGGAAGCGGAAAGGCCTGGGAGGCCTGTTGATTGGAGGTACGTGTGCAGAAGCGCTCCTTGGCTGCTTAAGCAGAAGCGCATTTGGGTCCGCAGACGTGACGTTCCTGGACTAATTTAGAAATGCACCTGCGATCGAAATTCCGCAAGTGTAGAGCCGCAGATGCGACTGTGGCTCGCAGAAGCAATTTCGCTTGGCAGAAAAGGGCTAATTCTGAGGGTCTAATTTCATTCTCCATTTTCAACCTTGAGAGCTCAGATTGAGGCAAATTTTCGAGGGTTATTCAGAGGAAACATTTGGGTTAAGGATTCTTGACTTGTTTTTGATTTATTTCCATTAAGATATCATTTATTCTTCATTTAATTTAAGATTTGGGTTGAGAAATTTGTGAAAAAGGTGGAAATTACAAAGGCCAAATTTTGAGGTTTTGATCTGGAATTTCGTATCGGATTTGATTAATTTTGGCATGGGTGAGCTCGATATCGAATGGGTGTTCGTATTTTGTGACTTTTACCCGATTTCGAGAGGTGGGCCCGGGTTGACTTTTTGGGTCGAATTTTCAGTTCTATTCTAAAGTCGTAGTTTATTATTTAAGTTAGTTTCTTGTAGATATATTTATAATATGCAATTTTTTTGGCTAGTTCAAGCCGATCAGAGTTGGAAAATCGAGGGTAAGGCATTCTTATTGACTAATTGAGCTTGGTTTGAGGTAAGCGACTTGTCTAACCTTGTGTGGGGGAAACCCCTTAGGATTATGTTTTGTTGTAACAATTTGTGATATGTGAGTGCCGTGTACGCGAGGTGGCGAGTGCGTACACGGGCTAAAATTTGGAAAATTCCGGTTCTTGCTGAGTAGCCTTCTTTTAATTTCCTTGACTGAGTTGCCTTAGCATGTGTAGTTATCTTGCTTAGCCTAATATCACATGTCTACGTGTCTTAACTCTTACTTGAAATTTGTGCAACATGCTTAGTTTTATTACTTGCTTCCTTGAAGTTGTATTCAGTCTTTAACTGTAGGATTTCTCGTTGTAAATTCGTTGATCCATAAGTTTTGAGTTGTGTATTTACTTTTGGGACTACGAGGTGGTACCTCGGGAGCTCTCCGTTGCATATTTACTTTTGGGACTACGAGGGTGTACCTTGGGAGCTCCCCTATTATGTATTTACATTTGGAACTACGATGCGGTACATCGTGAGTGCCCCTATTGTTTACCTCTATTTGATGTGTTGTTACCCTTCTATAATTTCTCATTGTTAAATTTTTAGTTGTTTTATTATTATTATTATATCTTCTGCCTTATTTCCTTTTTATTCCATTACGGCCCTCTCTTCTGCACATATTTTTGTGCAGATCCAGGTTCTTCCTACCAGGCCAGAAACCAGTGAGGTAGCCTGTACGTGGAGACTTCAAGGTACATCTGCCAACGTCCGCAGACCCTGGAGTCCTCCTCTATCCTTATTATGTTGTTTTTCCTTATTCTCTTTAGACTCCGATGTATATAGACACTCAACATTTCTCTTAGAAGCTTGTGACTTATTTCTACCAGGTTTTGGGAGTTGTAACTATTTTAATCGCGATTTGATTTAATTTTTATGTTGAGATTTGAGTTTTAGTTTATTTTTCTGTTATTCCGCAGGCTTACCGAGTCTTAGAGACTAGGTGCCATCATGACATCCTACAACAGGGAAATTTGGATCGTGACAAGTTGGTATCAGAGCTCTAAGTTCATAGGTGTTATGAGTCACAAGCAGGTTTAGTAGAGTCTCGCAAATCGGTACGAAGAAGTCTGTACTTATCTTCGAGAGGCTATGGAACTATTAGGAAAAGCTTGACTTCCTTGATTCCTTATCGTGCAAGATTTTGACTTTGGACTCTAAATTTTTGTCTTTCTATTCTCTCACAGGTAGTGAGGACACGTACAGTTGGATTGGATGACTAGACACTTGTGCCCACTGCTAGAGTCGCGAGAGTCTGGGCCGAGGACGTCCACGTGGTGCAGCCAGAGCACCTGCACGAGCTACTACAAAGGATCCACCCGTAGCTCTAGTTGGAGGGCAGTAACCTGAGACGCCTTTTACCGCACCAGCCCTCCAAGAGACTTTAGCCCAATTTCTGAGCATGTTCATTACCTTGGCTCAGGTAGGATTGATACCACTTTTTCCTTCCACATCTCAGGTCGGGGGAAGAGCACAGACTCCCGTCGTCGGTACCCCAGAGTAGCGGGTCCAGGTCGACCAGATTTGAGAGGTCGTACCAATGCAGTTGGTAGCTCCAGTTCAGCGCGAGGTTAGGCCAACAATTTCTCAGGCGGAGCAGCTCAGGCTTGAGAGGTACAAGAAGTACCACCCTCCTACCTTCAGTGGCTTGGCGTCAGAGGATGACCAGGGTTTTCTTGAGGAATGCCACTGTATCCTTCGTGCCATGGTTGTTGAAGAGTCTAGTAGGGTTTTCCTTACTACGTTCCAGCTTAGAGGAGCAGCTTATCAGTGATGGCGAGCATACGAGTTGGGTAGTCCGGACGAGGCTACTTCACTCACTTGGACTCAATTCTTAGATATGTTCTTGAGGGAGTATGTTCACCAGAGTCTTAGATATGCATGACGCATAGAGTTTGAGAAGTTGTGCCAGGGTTCTGTGATCGTGTCAGAGTATGCGGTCTGATTCAGTGATTTGTCTAGGCATGGACCAACCTTGGTTGCTCCTGTTCGAGAGTGGGTTCGTCAATATATTGAGGGGCTCAACCCTAGTATAAGATTTAGCATGGCCTGGGAGTTGATGGATATTGCGTACCAATACGTAGTCAGGATTTACAGGATATTTGAGGGTATGTTTACTCGAGAGAGATATGCCAAGAGGTCTCGAGAGTCTGACACTTATAGTGGTACTCGTGCCCCAGTTAGAGCTCGTCAGGGTAGGGGTTATATGGGTCTCCCTGTTCATTTAGCACTTCCAGTCGCCAGCGGTACTCTGGCCGCTCCTAGGCCCTAGGATCCCTATTATACACCGCCAATTTCTAGTGTACCCCATATACGGGGTGCTTTCAGCGGTCATTCCAGGCGATCAGGCCCGAGCCAGTCATAATATCCACGTCCTCCGTGTGCTTGTTTTGAGTGTGGCGACACTTTCCATATGGTGAGCGATTGCCCTAGACTTAGGAGAGGTGCACCTCCATAGACTTCTCAGGAACCGGGTACTTTACCGGGTCCTCAGTCTATGGTTACAACACTAGTGACCACCCCACCTGCACTGCCAGCCAGAGGTGGAGGTCGAGCAGGTAGAGGTCACCCTAGAGGGGGAGGACAGGAGGCAGTTGCATCTGACTCTGTCATCACACCTATTGTTCCAGACTGTCATAGAGATGCATCAGTCTTATTTGATCCAGGATCCACTTATTCCTATGCGTAATCTTATTTTCCCCCATATTTGGGTGTATCCCATGATTCCTTGAGTTCTCCTGTCTATGTGTCTACACCCGTGGGTTATTCTATTGTTGTTGACCGTGTGTATCGGTCGTGTTTAGTTGTTATCAGTGGTTTTGAGACCAAAACTAATTTATTACTGCTCGTATGGTGGATTTCGATGTTATTTTGGGCATGGATTGGTTGTCGCCCTATCACGCTATCCTTGATTGTCATGCCAAGACAGTGACGTTGGCTATTCCAGGTTTATCGCGACTAGAGTGGAGAGGTACCTTAGATTATGTTCCTAACAGAATTATTTCATTTAAAGGTTTAGCGGATGGTTGAGAAGGGGTATGATACATATCTAGCTTATGTGAGGGTATTTAGTGTTGATACTCCTACCGATGAGTCAGGTCCAGTAGTGAGGGATTTTCTAGATGTTTTCCGCCAGATCTTCGAGGCATGCCGCCTGACAAAGGTATCGACTGTTGCATTGATTTGTTACCGGGCACTCAACCCATTTCTATTCCACTCTATCGTATGCCCCCAGTAGAGTTGAAAGACTTAAAAGGAACAATTACAAGAGTTACTAGATAAAGGATTCATTCGGCCTAGTGTGTCCCCTTGGGGTGCTTCGGTCTTATTTGTAAAGAAGAAGTGTGGTTCTATGCGGATGTGTATTGATTATTGTTCATCAACAAGGTTACAATGAAGAACACATATCCATTTCCGTATTGATGACCTATTAGATCAGATTCAGGGTGCTAGAGTGTTCCCTTAGATCTTGCGTTCAGGCTATCATAAGTTGAATTTGGGCTGACCAACACCCCAGTAGCATTCATGCACTTGATGAACATTGTGTTTCATCCCTATCTAGACTACTTCATCATTGTGTTTATTGAAGACATACTGGTATACTCCCGGAGCCGGGAGGATCATGAGCAGCACATGAGGACTGTGCTTCAGACCTTGAGAGAAAAGAGGTTATATGCAAAATTTTCAAAATATGAATTCCGGCTAGCTTTAATGGAATTCTTTGGTCCTATAGTATCGAGCGAGGGGATCAAGGTAGATTCGAAAAAGATTGAGGTAGTGCAGAATTGGTCCAGACCGTCCTCAGCTATGGAGATCTAGAGTTTTCTTGGTTTGGCGGGGTATTACCATCGATTAGTAGAGGGTTTCTCGTCTATTGCAGCATCTATGACCAGATTGACCTAGAAGGGTGCTCCGTTCAGGTGTACCAAGGAGTGTGAGAAGAGATTTGAAAATCTCCAGTCTGTTTTGACTACAGCCCTAGTGCTGGTATTACCTACTGGTTCGGAGTCCTATTTGGTGTATCGTGCATTGGTCTTTGTGCGGTGTTGATGCAGGACGGTAGAGAGATTGACTACACATCTAGACAACTGAAGGTGCACGTAAATAACTATTCTATCCACGACCTCGAGTTAGCAGCTATTATTCATGCCTTGAAAATCTAGTTGCATTATTTGTATGGTGCCCCTTGTGAGGTCTACACTGATCACCGGAGTCTACAACATCTGTTTAAATAGAAGGATCTTAACTTGCGGCAGCGGAGGTGGTTGGAGTTGCTTAAGGATTATGATATTACCATTCTCTATCATCCGTGGAAGGTCAATGTGGTGGCCGATGCCTTAAGTCGTAAGGCGGAGAGTTTGGGCAGTTTAGCATATTTACCGGTAGCAGAGAGGCCTTTAGCCTAGGATGTTCAGACCTTGGACAACCACTTTGTTAGACTAGATATTTATGAGCAGAGCCATGTTTTGGCTTGTGTGTTTTCTCGGTCTTTTCTTTATGATCGTATCAGAGAACATCAGTATGATGACCCCTATCTACTTTTCCTTAAGGACACAATTAACCATGGTGATTCCAATGAAGTCACTATTGGAGATGACAGTGTATTACAAATTCAGGGCAGACTATGTGTTCCCAATGTAGATGGTTTACATGAGTTGATTCTCTAGGAGGATCACAATTCGCGACACTCCATTCACCAGGTGCCGCGAAAATGTATCAAGACTTGAGGCAACATTATTGGTGGAGGAGGATGAATAAGGACATAGTGGAATATGTATCTCGTTTCCTAAATTATCAGCAGGTGAAGTATGAGCATTAGCGACCGGGTGGATTGCTTCAGAAGTTAGAGATTCTAGAGTGGAAATGGGAGCGGATCACCATGGATGTTGTTGTTGGGCTCCCACGGACTCAGAGGAAGTTCAATGCGACTTGGGTGATTGTGGATAGATTGACCAAGTCAGCTCATTTCATTCCCTTGGTTACTACTTACTCCTTGGAGAAGCTGGCTCAGGTTTACATACTCGAGATTGTCAAGCTTCATGGCATACAAGTATCTGTCATCTCTGACTGGGGTACGCAATTTACATCACAGTTTTGGAGAGCTGTATAGCGTGAGCTGGGTACTCGGGTGGATTTGAGTACTACATTTCACCATCAAACGGACGGGTAGTCCTAACGCACTATTCAGATATTTGAGGATATGCTTTGTGTGTGTGTGTGATGGATTTTGGGGGTGCTTAGGATCAGTTCTTTCCACTTGCGGAGTTTGCCTACAACAACAATTACTAGTCAAGCATTCAGATGGTAGACGATGACGGCCTCCAGTGGGTTGGTTCGAGTCGGGGGAGGCTATGCAATTGGGTATAAACTTGGTTCTGGATGCTTTGGAAAATGTTAAATCGATTCAGGATTGACTCCGTACAACCCAGTCCAGACATAAGAGTTATGCAAATCGGAAGGCTCACACCGTTGCATTCATGGTTAGGGAACGAGTCTTGCTTCGGGTTTCTCCCATGAAGGTTGTTATGAGGTTCAGAAAGAAGGGCAAGTTGAGGTAAGAATTGTGTAGGGTAGCCACTTTTTAAAGTGGTATTTACTTTTTATCCACCATTTTTAATGCTGAGCAAAAGTAGCCACTAGTTTATTAAAAAGTAATATGAAAAGAAGGTGTTACACTTTCTTCTATCTCATTTCCTTCCCAAACGGAGATACAATGTTTATATCGGCGATGATAAAAAAGATGGTATCACAAGTTGGATAGATACGCCATTTTCAGATTCTTTCCTTACATCTCACGAACTCTTCTACTTGTTCCTTTTTCACTTTCTTTCTTCCATTCCTATTCGTTCAATAAATGAGGAATATTTTCTTTTTTTTTTTGTTTATGAGTTTTTTGGAACTTATGAAGAAAGACAATTTGATTTATTAGTGACATTTCTGTTACGTAATAGTGGGTTGTAGTGGAATAAGTAAATGAGTGGCCAATAGAGAAACTTATACCATTGGAATTTGGAGGTACAAATTCAGATTGCGGAGTTAGATGTGTCAAGGACAATTGGTCCTAAACTTAGAGTTGGAAGTTCAAAAATTAAGGACACTTGGTACTTAAGTTACAAGCATAGAAATTAAAGACAAACAGTCTTTAACTTAGAGTTACAAGCACCAAAATTAAGGACAGGTAATCCCGAACTTCGAGTTCCAAGTTCAAAAGTTAAGGACATATAGTCCTGAACTTAGTGTTACAAGTTCAAAATTTAAGGACAGGCAGTCCTAAACTTAGAGTTACAAGTTCAAAAACTAAGGACAAGTAGTCCTTAAGTTAGACTTAAAAGCTCATAAATTAAGGACAGCTAGTCCTGAACTTACAGTAACAAGCTCATAAGTTAAGGACACTTGGAGTTACAATCACATAAATTAAGGACAAGTAGTCCTTAAGTTAGACTTAAAAGCTCATAAATTAAGGACAGCTAGTCCTGAACTTACAGTAACAAGCTCATAAGTTAAGGACACTTGGAGTTACAATCACATAAATTAAGGACAAGTAGTCCTTAACTTGAAGTTACAAGCACATAAATTAAGGACAAGTAGTCCTTAACTTAAAGTTACAAGCACCGAAGTTAAGGACATATAGTCTTGAACTTCGAGTTTCAAGTTCAAAAGTTAAGGACATATAGTACTGAACTTAGACTTACAAGCTCATAAATTAATGACAGCTAGTCCTGAACTTATAGTAACAAGCTCATAAATTAAGGACAACTAGTCCTGAACTTACAGTAACAAGCTCATAAGTTAAGGACACTTGGTCCTGAACTTTATGAGCAGAAGCGTATTTTCGTCCGGGGGGGGGGGGAAAATTTTATTAAAGTAGTGGTTAAAGACTAAGGACATTTTAATTAGTGGCTTAAAATTAAATACATGTCTTATTAGTGGCTAACTGTGCACTTCGCCCCAAGTTGAGCCCTAGGTATATTGGGCCTTTTGAGATTCTTGAGACGGTTGGAGAGGTGGCTTACATGCTTGCACTACCACTTAGTCTCATTGTAGTTCACTTAGTGTTCTATGTTTCCATGCTCCAATAGTATCACGACAATCTGTTCGACCTGTTAGACTTCAGGCCAGTCCAGTTGGACAAGGATCTATCTTATGTGGAGAAGCCAATGTCCATCTTGGTTAGACAAGTTCGAAAGTTGAGGTCGAAGAACATTGCTTAAGTAAAAGTTCGGTGGAGGGGTCATCCGGTTGAGGAGGCAACTTGGGAGACCGAGCATGATATCCGTAGTTGTTATCACCATCTTTTCACCACTTCAAGTATGTCTCTATACTTATTCGAGGATGAACGTTTGTTTAAGAGGGAGATGATGTAACGACCCGACCAGTCGTTTCGAGACTTCTAGCCTCGTTCCACCATTTATTGCTCATTTAGTACTTTATAGACGTTAGGTGACTTATGGGGGTAGTCGGTTCGGGCCCGGAGAGATTTCAGAATGAATTGAGACACTTAGTCTCAATGTTAAAAGTATAAGTTGAAATGATTGATCGGATGTTGACTCATGAGTAGGCAAATCCGCAATGAAGTTTGAGGGTATCGTTAGCTCTGTTGGGTGATTTTGGACTTAGGAGAGTGTCCAGACTGTGATTTGGAGGTCCATAGTTGAATTAGGCTTGAAATGGCGAAATTTGGATTTTTTGGAAAGTTTGACCGGGAGTGGACTTTTGATATCAAGGTCGGATTTCGATTTTGGAAGTTGGAGTAGGTCCGTAGTGTCAATTATGACTTGTGTGAAATTTTTTAGGTCAATCAGGCTTGATTTGATAGGTTTCGGCATCAAGTGTAGAAGTTTAAAGTTTTAAAGTTCATTAGGGTTGAATCGATATGCAATTCGTGTTTTAAGTATTATTTGATGTGATTTAGAGGTTCGACTAAGTTCGTATGAAGTTTTAGGATTGGTTGGTATATTTTGTTGAGGTCCCAAAGGCCCCGGGTGGATTTCGGATGGTTAACACATCAAATTTGGACTTGTGAGAATGGCTCAAGGCACCAATTCTGGTGCAATCACACATGCGCAAGATTGACTGCACGTTTGAGCTCGCAGAAGCGAGCGGGCGATCCCAGATGCGAAAATGATGAGGATGGCCAGTGGTCACAGGTGCGACGTGAAGATTGCAAAAGCGGAGTCGCTTATGCGGAGGAATGAGGTAGAAGCGGAAAGGCCCGTTGATCGCAGAAGGGGACATGGTCCGCAGGAGCGCGTGCGCAGAAGCGCTCCTTGGCCGCTGAAGCGGAAGCAAAGATGTGCATTTGGGTCCGCAGAAGCGGGCGTGCCTGGAGTACATTAGAATCGCACATGCAATGGAAATTCCGCAAGTGCGGAGCCGCAGATGTGGTTGTGGACTCGCTGAAGCGATTTCGCTGGGCAGTAAAGGGCCAATTCCGAGGGTCTAACTTCATTCTCCATTTTTAAACCTAGAGAGCTGAGATTAAGGCGAAACTTTGAGGTTTTTTTTAGAGGAAACATTTGGGTAAGGATTCTTGACTTGTTTTTGATTAATTTCCATTAAGATATCATTTATTATTCATTTTATTTAGGATTTGGGTTGAGAAATTTGTCAAAAAGGTGAAAAAATCCTTAGGCCGAATTTTTGAGGTTTTGATCGGGAATTTTGTATCGGATTTGAGTAATTTTGGTTTGGGTGAACTCGATATTGAACGGGTATTCGTATTTTGTGACTTTTACCCAATTCCGAGACGTGGGCCTGGGTCGGCTTTTTGGGCAGAACTTTCAGTTCTTCGCTAAAGTCGCAGTTTCATTATTTAAGTTAGTTCCTTGTAGTTATATTTATAATATGTAATTGTTTTGGCTAGATTCCAGCCGATCGTATTTGGAAAACTGAGGGAAAGGCATTCTCATTGACTGATTGAGCTTTTGAGGTAAGTGACTTGTCTAACCATATGTGGGGGGAATCCCTTTAGGATTTGGTATTTTTGTAACAATTTATGATATGTGAGTGCCGTGTATGCGAGGTGACAAGTGCGTACACGGGCTAAAAGGTGGAAACTTTCGGTTCTTGCTGAGTAGTATTCTTTTAATTTTCATGACTGAGTTGCCTTAGCATGTGTAGTTATTTTGTTTAGCCTAGTATCAGATGTCTATGTGTCTTATCTCTTACTTGCAATTTTTGCAACATACATAGTTGAATTACCTGTTTCCTTGATGTTGTATTCAGTCTTTAACATTAGAATTTCTTGATGTAAATTCGTTGTTCCATAAGTTATGAGTTGTGTATTTACTTTGGGACTACGAGGCGGTACCTCGGGAGCTCCCTATAGCATATTTTCTTTTGGGACTACGAGGTGGTACCTCGGGAGCTCCCATGTTGCATATTTACTTTTGGTACTACGAGACAGTACCTCTGGAGCTCCCCTGTTGTGTATTTACATTTGGGACTATGAGACGGTATATCGGGAGTGCCCCTGTTTTTTACCTCTATTTGTTGTGTTGTTACCTTTCTGTAATTTCTCATTGTTAAATTTTCAGTCATTTTATTATATTATTATATCTTTTGCCTTGTTTCCTTTTTATTCCAGTAGGACCCTGACCTCACCTCGTCACTACTCTACCGAGGTTAGGCTTGGCATTTACTGGGTAACGTTGTGGTGTATTCATGCTACTCTTCTACACATATTTTTGTGGAGAACCAGGTTCTTCCTACCAGGCCAATACCAGTGAGGTAGCCTGTATGTGGAGACTTCAAGGTACATCTGCCAGTGTCCGCAGACCTCGGAGTTCCCCTCATTCCTTATTATGTTGTTTTTCCTTATTCTCTTTAGACTCTAATGTATAGAGACACTTAGCATTTCTCTTAGAAGCTTGTGATTTATTTCTACCGGGTTTTGGGAGCTGTAACTATTTTAATATATGTTGAGATTTGAGTTTCAGTTTATTATTCTATTATTATGCATAATTGTTAGGTTTACCTAGTCTTAAAGACTAGGTGTCATCACGACATACTACGGTGGAAAAATTGGAGTCGTGACACCTCCATCCAAACAACTTTATATGAAGCTTTGTAGGTAACCCATGTCGCGCCCCCCTTTTTCCTCGCGGAGTTCGGGTTCAGGACATTTGGGTTGAGGTAACTCTTTCCTTTTGGGAAAGGGGTTTGCATTTTTGAGAGTCGCCACCTAACGATTTTAACGGTGCGTTAGGGCACCTAGGGGGTTCATTTACAACTACGTTGCTAACCAGAGATAGGGTAAGGGCTGAAAATTATCCCAAGGGGAAGGTGTTAGGCACCCCTCAGGATCCACGAGTGTGGTTCCCGACCAAATGGTTTTGTGAATTTGTACAGTTTAACAAATAACAAGTAAGGTCTCAAGTAAGAGGGGATTTTAAATATTAAGCAAGCAAGTGTTTGGGAAACAGTTATAAAATGACTAAGTTTTTGAAAAGAGTTATAATCTATCATTTAAAGGAAGGGATATCCTAGGTTTGAAATAATATGGATCACATCAATGCAATACCCGATATGACACTCCTCATAGAGTGGCTGCACGTTGTATTAGCGCAGCGGTCATCATATCCATATTCTACCCTTTCCCACCCCGTGAAGGTAATTAAAGCGCGTGTTGGTCACGAACTCTATTGCGTGCTATTTACCCGTCCCATCCTATCAGTCCCGGAGAAGGTTAGGACTACTATCCTAAAGGGAGGTATTAGGCAGACCCTCAGGTTTAAAGGTAAAATTCTAAAGCGACAAGTAGAGAACATGTTGGACTGCAGTAAATGGGAACACATAAGAGCATATAAGAGGCTCAATTTTACCTCCACAGATTATGCACATAATTAGCACGACTCAAACACATATAAGGGCAGTATTATTAATTGAGATCCTAAGACATGGTGTGTAGGTGAATTCAGAGGATAAACAGGCAGTTTTGTTATTGCTTGAGATTCCTAATCAGTTTGCCTACTGATTAAAAGGACATGTTAACACTAACCAACACACACAAAAGAGACAGATTTCCATATTTTTTTTAATAGATTTTTTATCACCTAAGGCTTGCCTAGGCGTGGGACAGTATATGTTAGTTACCAGAATCACCAAAGGAACTGTTGTAACTTTTTTACCTAAACATGTTGTTCTAGGTTATTCAGAACATAGAAGTTATTACCAGTTGATTGTGAAAATTAAGCGAAGTTGATCTATTCCTTTTCATGAATCAATGGTTAAACTAGGTGTATTAAAGTGTAATCGTAAGGATAGGATATCTAATGCATAGATATGCAGATTGATGTGTATGCATAACCTAAGCATGGTCTCTAAATGCATGAGTGTACATCATTTAAACATGCGTTCAGAGAGATTTGAAGATGACTTGTTTATTAGCGTTATTTTTTTATCCTAAAACAGGATTTCTAAGTGTCAACATTGCAATGTTCAAATACAGTTTTAGGAGATGCAAAATAACACGTTCATTAATAGTGTTTAGCCTAAAAACAGGATCTCTAGGCGTATATGGCAACTGAGAACATGATAGTAGAGAACACCATTTATTAGCAGGATTTTTCTAAGTGAAGGTGAGCATGCTGAAACAGTAGGTATGAGGCCTAAGAAACATAATTTCTAATGCATGAATTTGAACATATGAACCTAAACATGATATCTATTGCACAAACAAAAGCCTAATAGCATGGTCTCTACCCCTTTAATAGCTAAAGCATGCATATGTACCCCCTCCCTTTTCCACTATCCATCCCCTGAGTTGTTTACAAATTATTACAAACCAAGGATTATGAATTACATGACCAAAAAAGAAAATAAGAAGTTATTCTATAGGGAGACTTTAATTAGGCCCAAATCCTACAAACCTCAAAGTTCCCTAAGGACCTCAAGGGCTCCCAGGCAATGCTCACTCCCAGACTTGGTAACCAGAAATTGAACATGTGCAGTGTGGAAATACCAGCCTCAGTGTGTTAGAGTTCAGAGGGAGCTCAGGGGTCCCAAAGCAGTGCTCACACTGAGGGGCAGAACTTAAGGGTCTAGGAATAAAGTGAAGTGCGGGAGATAAGTTTGAAAAGGTTTTGACAAAAACAGTACTAGATTGATTCAGTAAGTGAAGGAGTTTTCTAAAAAAGGTTTTGATCAGTAATAAAACAGCCTGACTATAAGGTAGACATCTTTGAAAAACCAGCAAACAACTTGAACAGGTCCAGCATCAACATAGATTTCACTTAGGGGCAGTGGGAATTGAGGGCACATAGAAGCAAGTTAGCATTAAGGTGTCACATACTAGTATTAAGTCTGAATAGTCACAAAAACAGTTGGTCACCAAGAATTCATGCCAAGATTTAAACATAATCAGATTTTAGGGAGTGATGGGAGAGGGTAGTACATGATTACACATAGGTTTAAGAAAACAGTTGAGAGTATAGCATGAGTTCAAGACTACAGGGAGGCTAAGTAATACACAGTGCTATTGTAGTACACTGGGGATCACAGAAGACATAACCAGGATGACTTTGAAACACACAAGAGGGAATACACATGCTGAGGCTAAAGGGGAAATGGTAAGACCACAAGTATACAAGTCAGTTGCAAGTAGGACAACAAAGCCATAAGTAAAAGAAGATCAGAAACAAGATGACTCATAGTACCCAGAGAAACATATTGTTTTGGAGATCTTAAATATAAATTGGAAATATACCAGTTGAAGTCAATAACTACAGAGTAAGAAGTGAACATGTAGAATAACTAGTCTTGGCTTCCAGCCGACTAGTAACAACAAGCAATCAAGAGGAGCAATGTGTGTGTGTGAGTAAAGAGAGTAGAACAAGGTATATGTTCGTGTCCCTGCTTAATGAAAGAGTAGTGTGTATATATAGTTTTAAAAATAGGTGGCAAATAAGGTAACAAATAACAGTTCAGCAAATTATGGAAGTGCACATCAATTATAATCACATTAATATCGGTACTCCCTTTAATTAAGGAGTCAATATTCAAACGGATACAAACATATATAAGGAAAGGAAATAATATAAAATGATGGTATGAGCATAGGGAAGTATATGGCACATAAGTAAGACCAGGTTCAGAATCTTATTTAAGGAAATTATATGTGTATTAGTTTGACAGCAATATTAGGTACAAGAATGAAGCAGGGGATAATTTAAAATTGAGAAATTAGCAGGGGGATCCTCGAGTGAGGTTCTAACTATGGGCAATCAACACTGATCAAAGGAAAATACCACACACGGGAATAACTTCAGCATATATAGGAATAGTACAGAACAATCAAGACTAAGTTCAGCATTGCTCCAATTAAGGAAACAACATAAGAATCCGTGTGATAGCATATTCAACAAAAATAAGGCAAGGAATAGGTTAAGATCAGTAATGTATTACCATAGGAGATCAGTGAAGGACACTAATCCCAGGGAATCAGGGATTCGAATAGGAATAACATCAATTTAAAGGAAATTAGCAGGTGATAAGCAAGAAGTCAGAAAACCCTAGTATGAAGACATATGAGATTAGGGATTCTCAAGAACTTATAGGGTAAACAGTAAGATAAACGGGAAAGCAGGAGAAATCAAAGACATAGGGTGAAACATCAGCGAATCACAAAGCTCATGAAACACAGACACATATGCAAACAATATTATCACAGACAAAATCAGGGACTTAGGGTTTAGGACTAGAAATTAGGGGTTTCAACATAACAACTTAGACAAGAGCGAGAAAACTTAAATAAATCGCTAAAACACAGTAGGAATCATAGAATGACACTAAAAAAATCATATGAAAAATCGTTTCAGAAAAGGGGTCATGAAACCCTAGTTTTGAAAACAAGAGTCACTTTAGAGAAAATCAGAGAGTTTTTTGAGGAAAACTACGAAATAGCTCAAAACCTACACAGATCTATCATAGATCTAAAAGAATCGAGGCGTTTTAAGCATTAGGGTTTCAAAGAGAACCCAGGAAGATAAGAAAAACCTCAAAATGTTATTGGTTTAAGCCCCAAAGGTCATAGATCTTACTCGAACGGCCGGAGGTGGCCGGAGACTGGTGAGCGGATGCCCGGGGGGAGGTAGGAGAGTTAACCCAGGTATCTTGAATACCTTAGAGATAACAAACACCAGTGTAAAACGACCATAGGAAGTCTGAGGATGAGTACTTCATGGCCTCCAGTGGAGAAGTCGCCGGAGAAGATGAAGGGCTCATCGGAGCAGGGAAAGAGACTGGAAATCTCTAGAGAGTCGGAGAGCTAGAGAGAGAGAGAGAGAGTATAAAGATGAGAGACGAGTGAAAATGAGGGGGTCTAGGGGGTTAGTCTAGGTTTAATTATGGTAACACTAATCTGGGCCGTTGATTTAATTTGATCAACGGCTCAGATTGGTTCGGGGTTGGGTCGGGTAGGAGATTGGTTTGGGCTGGGGTTAATTGGGTTAATCAGATAGGTTGGGGAATTGGGTTCAATTTAGGTTATAGTTGAAATTAAAAGTGGCCATTTGTTAAATACCCGTAAAAATAAAATAGTTAAAAATTATATAAAATGAAATTAATGCTAAGTAAATAAAAATTAAGGTAATTAGATAATATTAGGATATGAAAATGACTAATTATAGAATTAAAATAGCATAAAATGTATAATTGGCTATAATTGCAAAATTATTGTAATTATAGTTAAATTATACCAAATTGGCTGATTTGTGAAATAATCAGATCCTAATAGGATTAAAAATGACATATTGATCTGGGAAACATTTTGAAATTATTTATAATACAATTTATGAATAATTATTGAATATAAAATACTAAATAAATAGAAAAATATATTGATAAAAATATGAAAAATCATGAAAAAATACCACTTATTATGAAAAGTGATTTTGAAGGTATATATGCAAGTTTAAAAAATAATTTGAGAAACAATTGGGTATCAACAACCCCCACCACTGCATTTACCATATATGGAGGATGAACCAGAGGTAGTAGAGGTGGACAAGAGCTTAACCACCAGGTAATTGAAATTACAACTGCTGAAGTTCCTCCTGATTAGGTCACAACAGAGGATGGTAGATCAAGCAAACAAGAGTAGAACTAATAGGCAATTCCAGGTAGGGGAATGGGTTTACTTGAAGATACAACCATGTAGGCAATTATCTCTGTCAAGCATGCATTATAACAAATTCTTCTCCAAATGCTATGGCCCCTATCAAATCCTCCAAAGGATTGGTAATGTTGCTTACAAGCTAGCTTTGCCACACAAACTACCCATGCATCCTACCTTCCATGTTTCCCTCCTTAAGCCCTGCTATGAAGTTCCAACTCCATAAATCATCCTCTAGTTTTAGATTATTCTAGCCCCTATTGTCCATATCAAGAAAAGATCTTAGAGTGAAGGTTGATACAAAAGGGTAACAAAACAATGGTCCAGTTTTTATTCCAGTGGGAGAACTTACCATAAGACTAGGCAACATAGGAAAATTCCAATGCATTAAAAGTCAAATTTCCAGCTTTCATTTCTTGAGATAAAGGAATTTTTTAGGAAGGGGGGGGGGGGGGGGGGGGGGGGGGGGGAGTACTGATATGATCTGAGTTACGTTATGCTTTATTAGTAGTAAGGAATAAGTGGTTAAGTTAGTTGTATAGTTAAGGAGTTTGACAGTTTGGTCCTACCCCATTTATACTTAAGTTTATTAGTTTTATCATTTTACATTTTAGTCCGTCTTCCTAGAGAAGATATATATGTATCAGATTGAGCTCAATTGAAGTGATCGAATAATGAATTCTACTATCTTCTCTTCTTAGTTTTTCCTTAATTTTCTCTATTATTCTTAAGTTATATAAGATGTTATGAAAGCTAAAATTCGGAGGAAGAAAATCTAGCTACGGATAAACTAAGCTAAGAAAAGAAAGGAAACTAGGGCAAACATTGATAAAGTTTTTATTCATGCCTTCAAATGAATACAAAGAAGAATATAAAGAATCCCTAACAAAGACATGGGTCTAACTTAAACTATTAAAATGGGGAAATTGTGTAATTAGAGAAGCTAAAAGGATCAAAATGCAAATAATAAAAATTGTATGATTTTTCCAATTTAAATCATATCAGATCCCGTCCATGCAAATCACTGTGTCCTTACGGGTGACATTGCCACCAGGATCACCAATTATAAGATATCTCCCTAAACTAGAAGACTAGAATTTTAGGAGTAATATACATCAAAGATCCTCCTAACATCAGGAATAGCACTTTTTTACAATAATGTATCGGCATCGGGAAATGGGGAACAAGATTTTTCATAAAGTTTTCTCGGAAACAACTTCAGAAAGAACTCCACCCTTGATCCAATATATTTGGTATCCGTTGAAGTTGATTGAATGATAATTTGCATCCCGTTATCACAACAACCACTTCTCTGTCTGAGCACACTAATATAACAACGTTTATCAGCTAATCTGAGCTGGTGGAAAGCTGAAAACCCTGCTATGAGAGCAAAAAACTAAATTTGGCGTTCAACACAAAGTCATCATGATGCACCTGTATATAATGGAATGTATCCCAAAGCCTCCACTTAAGTTTATCTGTTAAAAAGGCATAGGATAACAAAATTCACCAAGTGAAAGACAGAACGACACTACGCATTATTTATCTATCATTTCCACAATACAACCATGATTTTAAATTGTAGGCATCACACTAGTAACTCGATTCTGCATAACTATTTCCTCCAAGGGCCAATATGGTTGTTTGGTCAGATTCAAAGGTAGTGTGGTTTTTGACAACAACAATTATTTCCTTCGAAGTAGTAACATAAGGTGGTGGCTTATCACAACAGTAGCCTTACCGTCAACTTGCAAGATTTTATGCACTTGAGCTCTCTATGAACAAAGTTCCTCACAGCTATCCACAAGGACCACCATCCTAACATAAAGCTTGATGTTGTTCAACTTTTTCCAAGTGTCAAAAAGATAGAGTAGAACTCCCTCAGAATTAAAAACTCCAACCGACCATGTAAGACTTTTGGCCAAAGGCACAAGATAGTTGATCGCTTTGTACATCCGTCGTGAAGCTCCATTTCTCGTTACGTTAGTTTTATCTAAGCCATCATGTTATTCAAATTCACTTAAATCAAGACTATGTAATGATGTACATGTTGATATAATGATTCCTCTCACAATATTCTTGAGTTTCTGGTGCTTCCAAATGAACATAACACTCCCAACAATTCAAAGAAAGAAAGCAACCATATAAATAATTCTAGAAGCCCATAAATATCCTTCATGATTCCCTTCATAATTGGCAGGACAAAGTTCGTACGAATAGAGAGAATTAGGATTGAAAGGAGCTGAAACCAGGAATTTAAAAAGGAAAATAAAAGATAAAATAACTTACTTATTTCGATTGATAGTACTGTAACTGCATCTATATTAATGTAAATGGATGCTCCTGAACTCACATCAATTATTATTGTACCTCATTGACCAAATATATAATATTTCTTGTTATGATAGAATTGAATGAAATATTTGAGCATCACAGTTACTACAACTAGGAGAAAGGTCCTCGAAGGTACACCTACTTTGCCACCAAGAGATTTATTCAAATGTCTTTAGAGGATCTATGACAAAAGAATTCCAAACAGCTTCGTGTCATGACCCGCCATATCATCATGCCACGTAGGTTCCATCTGACATATATTAATGCCATGTAGAAGATTACAGAAGAGGAATGCTATCATTTGTGAGAAGATTCTAGAGAAATATGGAGATTTCTCATGGAAGACCTTAGAATCCTATGAGTTTTCTAGGAAATCTCTTCGAATCTTCTAGGGCTTGTAGAGAATTCTAGAGAACACCCTTTTATTGTAAATATAAATGACATGTGTAATAACTAATATTTATACACTAGCCCCTACGAGACTAGTATATAAATGGGGTCATTCATTTGTAATTCAACAAGCAAAACAATATACTTCTCTCTCTAATATAAAAGCTTTTTTTTTTGGCAATTCTCCTGCGTTCTAACATTCCTTGAGCGATCTTTAATGTAGTAAGGCTGACTCGGCATAGCAAACACGTGAGCAAGTTGTGCAAGATCGTGAGTGGATTGTCAATTATCGCACGTGTACTTAGTTGAAGACTAAGTACGTGACAACGTGGTATCAGAGTAAAGGTTTCAACTAAGGGAATGGAGAACGATGAAGAAATTAACAATGCCAACATCTAAGCCAATGTCATCCAGGATGCTGCTGGCAAGAAGAGCTGTAAAAAAAGAATGCCACCAACAAGAGCCTGGAGGTGCTGCCCAAGATTGTGCCAAATGAGGGGCTTACATTCTAAGAACCATCTACCACTAAGGCGAGCGAGGATGAAGTAGAGGTCCTGCCGGAGAGCGTCTCGCTTGGTAAAGGGTGAGTAATGAAGGTGAATACGGGGATGGATATGGTCCAGATCTTTGGCTAACGCTTGGGGAGGGTGGAAGGCACCCTTAGCGTTCTTGAAGGACACACTCTTGAGGAGATTGGGAGCATCTGAAATGACTTGGAGGGACGTACACAGATTTGGATGGAGCTAAGGCAAACCATCTATGCCTTGGAATGAAGACTCATGGAGGTCTTGAGTACTATCGATGGTATGAAGGAAAACATAGAATTACTCGAGGATCATGTCAATACTAGCGTAAACGAGGCAGGAAATAATGTTATTGTGACGAGAGAGGCCAAGATTGAGGCTCCCAAACCACCGTTGTTCAGAGGAATTCGGGATGCACAAGAAGAGGAGAATTTCCTTTGGCAATTATCGTCCTACTCATCTCTTTAAGAGTATGCAATACTATGCTAATTATCATCACTAGAAACCATGCCTATATGACTCAATTAACTAATTTTGAATATGCTTCTGTGATTACCACTGTCAATTACTGCGCGAATCACCTAGACAACATGCCTATAATTTTAATCCCTTATGCTAAAATTAGTAGGAAAATATATGTAGGTTCTAATAATCGCATTAAGAACCTGATTTCATACATGACTGCATGTTTATTCGTTCAACATCACATAGATATCCTGCCTATAGGACTCTGCAATTAATAAAACATGCTGATCAGTTTGGCGTGCATTTGTTGTCTAAATGTGGAGGCTAAATTGAGCATGTATCTGCCCTTGTATGAAAAGTCCAACTTGTTTTGTATGTCTCCTAGTTTTACAATTTTGAGCAACCTAGGTGAGTCTAGAACCATCCAAAATAGAGTTCCCAACGCCTCCAGGACCATAGGTATGGGAAGGGTAGTGCATGCATATGATACGAGTTAGAATTTATTAGATCATTTTAGGTAAAAACACAAAGATAGTAATCGGGTAGCAAGAGATGATAGTTTGTACCCGTTGAATAATATGAGTAACACCCCTGTCTTAGGGAGTTACGAAGTATTATTTATGTTGCATGGGGTGATCCTATAGGCTAAAAAACTTAGGACATTCCATCCCTATTAAGTAATTCCTCGCTTTCTTATTTAGACTAATTCACATGATTTGAGTTCGGCTGGGATCCACCGCCGTGGACCTCGAGGGGTGACTAACACCTTCCCCTCGAGGTAACTTGAGCACTTACCCGATCTCTGATGATGCAAACTAGTATAATCTGAGTTATTTTCAATAGGTTCCCTAACGCACCCTAATTCGTTAGGTGACGACTCTCCCAATATCCAATTCCTTTCCCTTCTGAAAAAGGAGTTGTCAAAATGTCAAAACCTGATTTCGCGAGGAAAAAGGGGCGCGACATTATGGCGACTCTACTGGGGATATCTTTATTATTCTGGTAATACTTGAACATCCCGCTCGCATTTACCCTTGTCATTGCAACATGCACATCTCTTTCCCATTTTCCCTTTATATGGACTTACTTGCCATCCTTCGTTTAATTTGGCTGCAACATGCATTTTCTCTGCTATTATCTCAATTATGCTCACTCAATTCCCTCTTTTATCATGTTTTCCCCGTTTTATCGCTTTTTCATTATGAAAATTAACTCATTTCCTTATTTTCTTTCTTTCCTATCTTTACAATCATTAAATACTGCATTTTATCATTTTCATCATACAAATACTTGACAACGTGTTATTTTTCCTTTTGCATAAATACATGCTCAACATCATATTCGACTAGTGCGTAATTAATACTATAGTTGTGATGACCCAAAAGGTCATCCTATGATAATTTAGCTAAATCTGTGTTCCGAGGCCCCGAAAGTCTCCGTTAATCTTACCTCGATATGCGTGCGCATCTCGGGCGGGAAGCCGGGAAGATTTTATGTAAAAACTGGATGAAAAATGAAATTTCTAATAATTAATTGATTAAATTTGACTTTGGGCAATATTTTTGGTAAACAGACCTGGACCCGTGATTTGACGATCTCGGAGGGTCCATAGAAAAATATGGGACATGGGCGTATGCCCGGAATCGAATTCCGAGGTCCCAAGCCCGAGAAATAATTTCTGAAAAATATAAAGGTTTTTAAAAAAAAAGAATATTTATGTGAAAATCGTGTTATCGGGCCCGTATTATGGTTCCGGATCCCGGAATAGGTTTAATATATGTTATGTGAGCTATCTGTGAAATTTGGTGTAAAACAGACTTGAAATGACGTGTTTCGGATAAAAATCGGAATAATTGAACCTTATGAAGTTTTAAGAAAATTCTATGAGTTTTGAGTTTTAATTCATTGATTTTGATGATATTTTGGTGATTTAAATGCTTAAATAAGTTTGTAGGATGATTTGGGAGTCGTGTGTGTTTTTGGTTTTGAGACCCGAGGGCTCGGGTGAGTTTCGAGTAGCTAACGGGGTGCATAAATAGTGAAACATATGGTTTTTCTTCAATTTGCTGGTGTTCAGGTAAATTACCCTATGCGAACGCACCCAAGGGGGTGCGAACGCACATGGTAAATAGTGGGTCTGGGTCTGGGTCCCATTTGTTCTATGCGAACGCACCCACTGTGGTTCGAACGCGGAGGGTTGTAGGGTGTAGGCAGTGCGAACGCGGGGTAGGGGGTGCGTCCGTACTGGGTTAGCATAGGTCCTGGGGGAGCTGGGGGTGTTAGACCTGTGTGAACGCGGCCCTTGGCTCGCAATCGCATAGGTCAACCTGGTCAACCCTGTGCGAACGCGGTCAAGGGGCCGCAAACGCATAGTATAATTTTCCCCAGCTATTTTAAATACCCAAAAAACAGAATACCATACGGGATTTCATCAATTTTCACCATTCCCTTCTTTCTCAAACTCCATTGATGACCTCCAAGCCATTTTCCCCTCCATAGCCATTTGGGTAAGTGTTCTTAACACCAATTTCTTCCACTTTCCTTCCCTAATCACTAGAATCTAGGCCTAAAATCCTAAAATCAAAGTAGAAATTAGGGGTTTTGGGTAGAGTTAGGGTTTATGGAATTTTGGGTAATTCAACCTCAATTTGGGGTCGGATTTCAAAATAAATTATATATTTGAACTCGTGGGGGTATGTGTAATCGGGTTTTGGTCCGAGCCTCGTGTTTGGACCAAGCGAGCCTGGGGTCAAATTTTGGTATTTTGGGAAGAATGCTAGGAATTGTATATTTAGGCTATGGGATTGTATTAATGAGTAATTATTGATGTTAATAAGTTAATTATGCTTAGATATTGTCGTTTCAGAGTTGAATTCAAAAGGAAAGGCGGTATTAGAGGCTTGAATTGCTATCCTTGGACCCGAGGTAAGTGTCTTGCCTAGCTTTGGTGAGGGAATAGGTATTGTGTGTTATATGCTATGTGTTTATCATATTCAATGCATAGGTGAGGTGACGAATACCTATGCATTGTGTGTCAAGCATGCCCGTGAGTCTATTTTTGACGAAATTCTTGTTATTACTTCTATATTTATTATATTGTGGAATTGTCTCTACTTGGAAGTTGATTGTTGTTGAAAATCCTTGTTGATAAACTTGTGGTGTGTATGGTTCGATTGCGAGCCCAATTGTAAAGGATATACCTGAAAAGATTGGTTATAGCTGAGACCCTTGCCGGGCAATTATTACGATATTGACTGATAGTATTCCCCTTGTCGGGTGATTATGATTTGTGTTTCCACTATGCTGCATTCCTTGCCATTTTGATAATTGCCATTGTTATGGTGAGGAAGAGTGTAAAGAACGAAGGGTGATGTCGTGCCATGATTTACATTAATTACATCATATATTGCATAGTGAGGAAGAGAGTAAAAGCATGAAGGGTGATGTCGTGCCATGATTTACATTGATTACATCATATATTGCATAGTGAGGAAGAGAGTAAAAGCACGAAGGGTGATGTCGTGCCATGATTTACATTGATTACATCATATATTGCATAGTGAGGAAGAGAGTAAAAGCACGAAGGGTGATGTCGTGCCATGATTTACATTGATTACATCATATATTGCATAGTGAGGAAGAGAGTAAAAGCACGAAGGGTGATGTCGTGCCATGGTTCATATCATTTTTTTATTGTACATCGCATTGTGAGGAAGAGAGTAAAAGCACGAAGGGTGATGCCATGCCATTATTTGCAGTTCTGGAATTTATACTTGTTTCATTAGTATCTTTGTTAAATTGCATTTCTTGGTTACCTCTATATGCTTAATTGACTTCTTTATCTCACCTGTTACCCCATTATCTGCTCCCGTATCCCATGCTTATCTGTTATTTCTTGCTCTTTTCCATGTTATGTGTTGTATAATAGGACAGGTTATTGGTTGTTGTCAAGTCTAGCCTCGTCACTACTTCGGTCGAGGTTAGGCTCGGCACTTACTCAGTACATGGGGTCGGTTGTACTGATGCTACACTGCACTTCTTATGGTTGTGCAGATCCCGCGGCCGGACCTAGTGGACATCGTTGAGGGAGTATCCTTCAGTCCACCTCAGAGACTTCAAGGTAGACCGCTGACGTTCGTGGGCCTTGGCGTCTCTTCTATCGCTAGCCCCTTACTCTGTCTTGTATTTCTTCTAGTATTTCTGAGACGGATTATGTACTTTTCTTTCAGACTTGTATTTAGCACTCCTATAGATAGTTCGTGAGTATGTGACTCCCGATTTTGGGGCTTATGCGATGTATTGAGTTTTGTTCTCTTCACTTAGCCTTGAAATTTATCTATTTTCGTTGTTAAAAATTATAAACTGATTCTAGTTAATTCTGTTAGTTCTGTGTTAACAAGTTAGTTTAACTGTACACGTTGGCTTGACTAGCGGGTTCAACATTAGACGCAGTCACGACCTGAAGGTGGGTTTTCGGGTCGTGACAAGTTGGTATCAGAGCCCTAGGTTTCTTAGGTCTCACAACTCACGGACAAACTTGGTAGAGTCTGAGAGATCGATACGGAGACGTCTGTATTTATCCCCCAGAGGCTGCAAAGTTAGGATAACTCCACATTTCTTCATCTCCGTCGTGCGATATAAATTCTGAGTCCTGATTGAGTTTCTATTCTACTCTCTCGCAGATGGCGAGGACACGTGCTTCCCTTGGTTCCGCTCAGCAGCCCGACGCTCCTACTACAGCTCCTACTCGGGGCCGAGGCCGTAGAGGTCAAGGTCGGGGTCGGGCTCAGCCCAGAGCACCAGCCCCAGTGGAGGATCCTCAGGTCGAGTTTGACGAGGATATTCCAGCTCCAACAGTTCCAGTGGGACCAGCTCAGGTCCCAGAGGGGTTCATTGCTACCCCAGTGCTCCAGGACGCTCTAGTCCGCTTGGTGGGGCTCATGGAAAGCGTGACTCATGTCGGTCTTCTTCCTACTGCACCAACCACCTCTCAGGCTGGGGGAGGTACCCAAACTCCTGCTACTCGCACGCCAGAGCAGCTAGCTCCACAGTTTCAGACTCCGGCACCTCAGCCAGCCGGAGTAGCTCAGCCGGGTATTGCAACACCGACAGTTGAGGGAGCAGCTATGTCAGCAGATGCTCTGTGGAGGTTGGACAAGTTCACCAATTTGTTCACTGCTACTTTTACTGGTGCACCATCAGAGGACCCCTAGGATTATTTGGACAGCTGCCATGAGGTTCTTCGGAACATGGGCATAGTAGAGTCCAATGGAGTTGACTTTGCTACCTTTCGGTTATCTGGCGCAGCCAATACTTGGTGGAGGGATTATTTCTTGACCAGACCAGCTGGGTCTGCACCTTTGACTTGGAATCAGTTCTCAGAGGTATTCTTGGGGAAGTCCTTTCCCATTACTCAGAGACAGGATCTTCGGAGGCAGTTTGAGCGTCTCCAGCAGGGTTCTATGACAGTCACTCAGTACGAGACCAGGTTTATCACCTTAGCCAGGCATGCATTGATGATACTTCCCACTGATCGGGAGAGGGTTCGGAGATTTATTGAGGGTTTGGCCCAACCTATCAGACTTTAGATGGCTAGGGAGTCAGCAACTGATATTTCCTTCCAGGATACGGCTGATGTGGCCAGGAGGATTGAGATGATTTTATCACAAAGTGGTGGTCAGGGGGCTGACAAGAGGCCCCGTCACTTTGGTAGATTCAGTGGAGCCTCATCTGGAGGTAGGGATTCTTTCAGCAGAGGTCAGTCACCCCGACCTTTTCAGTCAGCACTTCAGGTATCTCACCGTGCACCGCCAGCTCCTATTAGTGCACCACCAGCACCTATCAGTGTACAGTCGCTTCAGAGTTACCAGGGTGGTTATCAGGGTCGTCCGGGGCAGTTCTAGTGTCCCCAGCCATATCAGCAGAGGCCGTGTTATTTTTGTGAGTGTTTCGGGGCACATTGTCAGGTATTGTCCCCGAGCTTTTAGTGTTCCCCAGTATCAGGGTTCTCGTGCCATGGTTCCAGTGTCAGGCACACCCCCACCCCCTCAGCCAGCTAGGGGTCATGGTGCCAGAGGTGGAGGTCAGACTCATAGAGGTGGAGCACAGGCCACGAGGGGTAGGGGTCAGGTCACAACAAGTCAACCTAGAGATGTTCAGATTGGAGGGGCTCCGCCCCGTTGTTATGTTATTCCTGCCAGGACCGAGGCTGAGGCTGAGGCTGAGGCTGAGGCCTCCGATGCAGTCATCACAGGTACGGTATCAGTTTGCAGTCGAGATTCTTCGATGTTATTTGATCTGGGTTCTACGCTCTCCTATGTGTCTTCATATTTTGCCCCTTGTTTGAGCATGCCTCGTGATTCTTTGAGTACTTATGTGTATGTGTCCACTCCGGTGGGCGATTCTATTGTGGTAGATCGAGTCTACCGTTCTTGATTAGTTGTTATTAGTGGTTTGGAGACTCGGGTAGATTTATTGCTTCTTGATATGGTAGATTTTGATGTTATATTAGGTATGGACTGGCTATCTCCCTACCATGCTATTCCGGACTGTCATGCCAAGACAGTGACCTTAGCCTTGCCTGGAGTACCTCGTTTAGAGTGGAGAGGGACTCCTAGTCATTCTTCTGGTAGAGTTATTTCTTATATGAAGGCTCGGCGCATGGTCGAGAAGGGTTGTTTGGCCTATTTGGCCTATGTTCGTGATCCTAGTGCCGAGGTTCCTTCGATAGAGTCTGTGCCCGTGGTTCGTGAGTTTCCAGAGGTTTTCCCTGCTGACCTGTCGGGTATGCCACCCGACAGGGATATTGATTTCTGCATTGAGGTAGATGAGGGCACTCAGCCTATTTCTACTCCCACGTATCGTATGGCTCCGCCAGAGTTGAAGGAATTGAAGGAGCAATCACAGGATTGTTGGATAAAGGCTTCATCAGGCCTAGTGTTTCTCCGTGGGGTGCTCCAGTGTTGTTCGTGAAAAAGAAAGATGGCTCAATGAGGATGTGTATTGACTACCGGAAGTTGAATAAGGTTACTATCAAGAACAAGTATCCTTTGCCAAGGATTGACGACTTATTTGATCAGCTTCAGGGTGCTTCGGTGTTCTCTAAGATAGACTTGAGATTTGGTTACCATCAGCTGAGGATCAGGGTGTCTGACGTTCCTAAGATGGCCTTTCGTACTCGTTATGGGCATTATGAGTTTGTGGTTATGTCATTTGGGTTGACAAATGCCCCCGCTGCTTTTATGGAGTTGATGAATTGGGTGTTCAAGCCTTATTTGGACTCGTTCATGATCGTGCTTATGGATGATGTCTTGATTTACTTCCGTAGTCGAGAGGAGCATGAGCAACATCTTCGTGTTGTTCTCCAGACTCTGAGGGATAGGCAGTTGTATGCCAAGTTTTCTAACTGCGAGTTCTGGTTGATTTCTGTGGTATTCTTGGGCCACGTGGTGTCAGTAGAGGGTATTCAGGTGGATCCGAAAAAGGTTTCAACAGTTAGAGATTGGCCTAGGCCCACTTCAGCCACAGAGATTCAGAGCTTCTTAGGCCTAGCAGGCTATTATCGCCGGTTCGTGGAGGGGTTTTCATCTATAGTAGCCCCGATGACCAAGTTGACGCAGAAGGGTGTTCAGTTCAGATGGTCTGAGGAGTGTGAGGCGAGATTTCAGAAGCTCAAGACAGCATTGACCACAGCACCAGTGTTGGTATTGCCCACAGGTTCAGGTCCATACACCATGTACTGTGATGCGTCACGGGTTGGGCTCGGTGCGGTATTGATGCAGGATGGCAAGGTCATAGCCTATGCTTCCCGTCAGTTGAAGATCCAGGAGAAGAATTATCCAGTTCACGACTTGGAGCTTGCAGCTATATTTCATGCCTTGAAGATTTGGAGGCACTATTTATATGGAGTACCGTGTGAGGTATTCACTGACCACAAGAGTTTGCAGTACATGTTCAAGAAAAAGGAGTTGAACATGAGGCAGAGGAGGTGGTTAGAGTTGTTGAAGGATTATGATATTACTATTCTCTATCATCCGAGGAAGGCCAATGTGGTGGTCGATGCTTTGAGACGGAAGTCAGTTAGCATGGGTAGTCTTGCCTATTTGTCAGTCGGAGAGCGACCTCTTGCTTTGGATGTTTAGGCTTTAGCCAACCGATTTGCGAGGTTGGAGGTTTCTGAGGGTGGAAGTGTTTTGGCCCTTACCGTCGCTCGTTCTTCATTGTATGACCGTATTCGTGCCAAGTAGTATGATGATCGCTATTTATGTACTCTCAGAGATACGGTTCGGCACGGACATGCCAAGCAGGTCACAATTGATGCTGAGGGAGTTTTGAGGATGCAGGGTCGTATTTGTGTACCCGATGTTGATGGCATCCGTGAGTTGATATTGCAGGAGGCCCATAGTTCCCGGTATTCCATTCATTCGGGCGCCGCAAATATGTACCAGGACTTGCGGCAGCATTATTGGTGGCGTAGAATGAAGAAGGATATTGTAGCTCGGTGCTTGAAGTGTCAGCAGGTTAAGTATGAGCACCAGAGACCCGGTGGATTGATGCAGAAGATTCAGCTTCCCGAGTGGAAGTGAGAGCGTATCACGATGGATTTTGTAATTGGGCTTCCACGGACTCAGAGGATGTTTGATGCAGTATGGGTTGTTGTGGATAGGATGACCAAGTCAGCACATTTCATTCCGGTGGCAGTTTCATATTCAGCAGAGAAGTTGGCAAAGATTTATATGAGAGAGATTGTTGGATTGCATGGTGTGCCCTTATCCATTATATCATACCGAGGTACTCAATTTACCTCCCATTTCTGGAGAGTATTTCAGCGAGAGTTGGGTAAGCAAATTGAGTTAAGCACAGCATTCACCCTCAGACGGACAGACAGTCCGAGCGTACTATTCAGATTTTGGAGGATATGTTGCGAGCTTGTGTCATTGACTTTGGTAGATCATGGGATCAGTTCTTTCCTTTGGCAGAGTTTGCCTACAACAACAGCTACCAGTCGAGCATTCAGATGGCTCCTTACGAGGCGTTGTATGGTAGGCGATGTCAGTCTCCAGTCGGATGGTTTGAGCCGGGAGAGGCTAGATTGTTGGGTTCTGAGTTGGTTCAGGATGCCTTGGACAAGGTGAAGATCATTCAGGATAGACTTCGTACAGCTCAGTCCAGGCAAAAGAGTTATGCGGATCGCAGAGTTCGAGACTTGGCTTTCATGATAGGAGACCAGGTGTTTCTTCGAGTGTCGCCTATGAAGGGCGTGATGAGGTTCGGGAAGAAGGGCAAGTTGAGCCCTAGGTACATTGGTCCATTTGAGATTTTGGACAAGGTAGGGGAAGTGACCTACAGACTTGCCTTGCCGCCGCATTTATCAGCCGTGCATCCAGTGTTTCATGTATCTATGCTCCGGAGGTACATTGCAGATCCATCTCATGTTCATGACTTCACCGGTGTCCAGTTGGACAAGGATCTGACTTATGAGGAGGAGCCAGTAGCCATATTAGCTAGGCAGGTTCTTTAGTTGAGATCGAAGAGTTATCCTTCGGTTCATGTTCAGTGGAGAGGTCACCCTGCCAAGGCAGCTACTTGGGAGTCCGAGTCCGATATGCGGAGCCGTTATTCCCATCTTTTCTCAGACTCAGGTACTTTCCTATGTCCGTTCGAGGACGAACGTTTGTTTTAGAGGTGGAGATTGTGATGACCCAAAAGGTCATCCTATGATAATTTAGCTAAATCTGTGTTCTGAGGCCCCGAAAGACTTCGTAAATCTCACCTCGATATGCGTGCGCAGCCCGGGCGGGTAGCTGGGAAGCTTTTATGTGAAAACTTGATGCAAAATGAAATTTCTAATAATTAATTGATTAAAGTTGACTTTGCGCAAGATTTTTGGTAAACAGACCCAGACCCGTGATTTGACGGTCCCAGAGGGTCCGTAGGAAAATATGGGACTTGGGCGTATGCCCGGAATCGAATTCCGAGGTCCCAAGCCCGAGAAATGAATTTTTAAAGAAAATTGTTTTCTGAAAAATATAAAGGTTTTTTTTTAAAATGAATATTTATGTGAAAACCGTGTTACCGGGCTTTTATTATGGTTCCAGAGCCCGGAACACGTTTAATCTATGTTATGTGAGCTATCTGTGAAATTTGGTGTAAAACAGACTTGAAATGACGTGTTTCGGATCAAAATCGGAATAATTGAACCTTATGAAGTTTTAAGAAAATTCTATGAGTTTTGAGGTTTAAATTCATTGATTTTGATGATATTATTGTGATTTAAATGCTTAAATAAGTCCGTAGGATGATTTGGGAGTCGTGTGTGTTTTTGATTTTGAGACCCGAGGACTCGGGTGAGTTTCGGGTAGCTAACGGGGTGCAAAAGTAGTGAAAAATCTGGTTTTTCTTCAATTTGATGGTGTTCAGGTAAATTACCCTATGCGATAGCTAACTGGGTGCATAAGTAGTGAAAAATCTGTTTTTTCTTCAATTTGATGGTGTTCAGGTAAATTACCCTATGGGAACGCACCCAAGGGGGTGCGAACGCACAGGGTAAATAGTGGGTCTGGGTCCCATTTGTTCTATGCGAAGGCACCCACTGTGGTGCGAACGCGGAGTGTTGTGGGGTGTAGGCAGTGCAAACGCGGGGTAGGGGGTGCGTCCGCACTGGGTTAGCATAGGGCTTGGGGGAGCTGGGGGTGTTAGACCTGTGCGAACGCGGCCCTTGGCTCGCGAACGCATAGGTCAGCGTGGTCAACCCTGTGCGAACGCGGTCAAGGGGCCGCGAACGCATAGTGTAATTTTTCCCAGCTA
>ML258197.1:0-18464 GCA_005239495.1 Nicotiana undulata | reverse complement strand
CTACTGAGTGCGAGTGCCGAGTGATGAGTGATTGGGGGGCATGAGTGACAGTGAGGTTGCCCGTGAGGCTGATACTGAGTGATGGTGAGGTGCTTAGGGAAATTGTTACGAGTGATGATTATGGCCCGTGGGGCAGTTTTATGATGATATTTTACTGAGTTTTGACTATGATTCACTTCATTTTTCAAACTGATATTACTAAGAGTTTTATTGAGATATATTGAAAATATACTTGTTTTAAAGGATTTTCTGGGAATTGGTTTTCGAACTTATGTATACTGTATTGAGACTTGATGTTTTACTGTTTTGTGGATTGGTGTTTTGTGTTGTGTGTTTCATATACTTCAGACTGTGATTTATTTTCATTACTACTGAGTTGGCGTACTCATCATTACTCCCTGCACCCCTGTGTGCAAATTCAGGTACTGGTTCGGAGCAGTAGTCGTTCGAGCTCGTTGTCATCAGCGCTTGGGATTTCGAGGTAGCTGTCCAGAGTCCGCAGCTTCTCCACTTCCCTTCTTCATATAGTACTTAGTATTTGATTCATAGACATTTATTATGACATTAGCAGAGTTAGTTTATTTCTTAGATGCTCGTGATCGGTTGACTCCTGTCTTGGGGGTTTTGTTTAGAGAGTAGATTATATTATAATTGCTTAAAGACTTAGAGAAAAATGTTAATTGCTTATTTTGCTGATTATTACTGATTTTTGAGATATTATATTAAACCAAATGTGTAGTAATGTGATAGTTGGATAGCCTAGTTCCACGATAGGCGTCATCACGACATGTTAGGTTTTGGGGTCGTGACACCTGGGATCCCCCAGATGTAGCTTCCCCTTCGCGAACGCATCCCCTAGGGTGCGAACACATAGCACTCCTCTGCCGATCCTCTGCGTTTGCATCACACCCCATGCGAACGCATAGCACAATTACTCAGCTCCCCCCATTTACTCTTCACGAACGCGGGACCCCACTGCGAACGCATAGAACAATTTTCTTCTGCAACAACAGCAGAAAATATGCCATCTCCCAAAACCAAAAATCGATCCGTTAACCACCCGAAACTCACCCGAGGCCCTCGGTACCTCAGCCAAACATACCAACATATCCCATAACCTTATTCAAACTTAGTCGAGCCTTCGAAACACCAAAAGCATTTTGTTGATATTGAGTGAATATTGAAACCATGTATGAAGATTGTGGTGATATCGCTAAATATACACATGTCCAAAATGACACTGCAAACCTGCTCCAACTTTCGGAATTCCATTCCGACTCGATAGCCTATTTTTCACTGCCGACCGAAAATCGCAAAAAACTCAACTTCGCCATTTCAAGCCTAATTCTACTCCGGGCATCCAAACCACATTCCGAGCACATTCCTAAGTCTCAAATAACCTCACGAAGCTACCGTAGCCATAAAATCTACATTCCGAGGTCGTTTACCAATAAGTCAACTCCCAGTTGACTTTTTCAACAACTAAGCCAAATTAAGAGACTAAGTGTTACTGTACTCACCACGGCCACTCCGGACCCAAACCAACCGACCCAACACATTAGAATTAGGTTAATTAACACATAACAAAGCTGAAACAGGGGAAACAAGGCTAATCTTACGGAACGACCGGCCCGGTCATTACACTATATTGCTACACATTTCCTTCACCTTTGAAGGATTATTTTTTGAGAACCCTTATTGTTCTCTTTTTTAAAATACCATAATGATGATTGCTATTATTTAATAATTGGCACGCCCACGTTCATTGGTCAACCACTTGTCTTTATTATACTTATTATGCACATTTATCACATTCACTTCAAGAATGGAGCAAATCAAGAGGGACGAACTTCATGCTTTTTCACGAAAAATACATTATTTTTCATTAATCATCATTATATCATCAATATAGTGCATTGGACTCAAACCCGATGCCTTACCATATAAAAGCATGTGTTGTTCATAATGAGTTGGGACTCGAACCCAACTCCTACAATCATGGAGCATCAAGACTCAAAACTCGATGCCTTACCCTCATGGTGTGTTGGGACTTAATACCCATCATATTATCCTTAACCTTTGGAATAATAGGCCATATCGCATCACCCTTGAGCCTTTAATCATGGGGAGCTTTAGATAACACTGCAGCGAAGGTCACAACAAATAAGAATAGCAGCGTAAGTTACTTGAGTTTAATCTACAACACTGTCATTTTTTTCTTTTTATGAAAACTTGATTTCTAATTCTAATGCCCGACATCACTGTATATTTTTCATCAATTGCCAAAAAGTGATCGCCCACAAACAAGTATAATATACAGACAAATCAAAAGATTGGATATGGTTCTTCTTAATTCAACCAGCTCATTTTCCCGCACAAATAATATTGTATTTTGTGTAATATTAACTATACCAAAAATCTTAAATTCCAAATATTAAAATAAAAATTTATAGGAAGAATGAAAAAAATACTCCCTGGACAATTAAAGCAAATTGATTAACATATGAAATACTCAAGCTGCCACTAGCAACATAACTGATTCAAGGTCACATTTTTTTAGATCAACCATAGACTTGGTTGTCTTCGTACTTTAAGATGATAATTGAAATAAAATTATAGTTTCTTGCTGATAACGTGTTAAGAAATGTAACTCAAAGTAACAATATAAAACAAGAAGATAAGTAGAATAAGAGAAAAAGAGATAACTTTCTTATTTCATCAAGTGTTCAAGTGTATATAATGTGATGCCCAAACCCTCTATTTATATAATGGCATTGAGTTAATACAAAGGGATGTCATGAACATGGTATTAACTATTGAGATCATGGGGGAAGATCATGGAGGAGGTTATGGAGGTTAGATAGTAAACTAAATTCTCGTTCTAAAAATTTTGAAATCATAAATTTCCTTCAATATAACACATCACAGATGACCTTTACAGAATAAATAAATAAAATGTTTTTCAAATTTCAATACTGAATATTCCATAATCATCCCCGAACCCGGTGTCACAAATGCATGAGAAATTTCTAGGATTTAAAATACAATACAATAACTGCCCGAAATACATGTTGGACAGAAAAGAAAATACAAGTACTCTGAAGGAGACTCTGTTGGCTACGGATCGTCTTATAAGATGCAACCCACCTAAGGCCCCGTATCAATCACGCCGCTGCGCCCAAAAGGCCACTGAACATACGTGTGCCTGTATAACAAAATGTACAGCAAATGTAGTATGAGTACGAAGACAACGCGTACCCAGTAAGTATCCAGTCTAATCTCGAAGAAGTAATGACGAGAGGTCGACTCCGACACTTATTATGGCCATCAACAATATAATTATTAGTGAATTTATTAAAAACGACACTAAACTCAAGGAAATCATGAAGCAAGTAAACAATCCTTTGATAATAAGAGATTTTCAAATTCATCTTTCATCATTTATCAATTTATCTCAGACCACGGAGGTGATATCATTATTTATAAATTTAAAGGCAATCAATACAAGCATGCGCAAATCATGCCAAGGTCGTACGGCCCGATCCAACAAATATTTAAAATGTGCACTGCCAGAAGGTAGAATGGCTCTAACCATAGATGCATCTATTAACCTGCCGAGGCGAATGGCCCGCTCCCATTAAAGTACTGGAAATAGTCACCCCGCTCGCGGAATATATTTGCGGCGCGATTACATAGAAATATAACATAGATTTCTTCAATTCTTTTCAAAATAATAATTTACTTTAAACCTTTGAAATTCTTAAAATCTTGAATTTGGTTCTTATCTAATGCAAATAGCATATTTGATCAGTTAACTATGTCCACAAAGCATGGTGTAAGCCTAAGGCTACCCGGACATAACAGGAATAGTACATGCGTACGAACTCTCGTCACTTCGTGCGTATGTAGCCCCCACATATAATCACATATTGATTAAGTTCACATATGGGGAAAACTTCTTCTGAGTGTCTTAGACTTACCTTGCTTCAAGGCCTATTTTCCAGTCCAAGTTTATGCCCCAAACCTTCAGTTCGGTGCCGAACAATCCAAAACTATCCAAATAGTGTAAAGACTAATCAATATAGGCTTAAAAGTTCACAACCCAACTATTAAAGCAATTTCCCGACTCAATTTGCAAGATTCTTAAAATTCACCCTCGCGCCCACACGCCCGGATTCCAAAACATTTTGAAGAACGTTGTTACCCATAACCTTAAGAACATAATATATAATTTTCCAATTTTCATGTTAAAATCTACCCAAAATCTATGTATTAAGCTCACATTAAGTAGAGATTACTTACCTCAAAATGCTAGGTCGAAATCCCCTCCATAGAAGCTCTAAAATAGCCCAAGAGTGGAGAAATGAGCAAAAATGGCTATTTTATGCATTCTTCCCAGCGACCTTCGCACCTGCGGCCTCTTCTCCTGCTTCCGCGCATCTGCTTTTGCGGAGCCTCCTTCGCACCTGCACCTATTTCCGCTTCTGCGGACTCCACCTTCGCACCTACGTGCCCGTAGGTGCACCCAAACATACGCTCCTACGACTCCGTAGCTCGAGTTCAACCTCGCTTCTGCGAGCCATACGCCGCACCCGCGAATCTCGCACATGCGGCCAAAGTCACGCAAGTGCGATTACACCAGAAGCATTAAGCTTCATAAAATCTTTAAGTCCATGAATCGATCCGTTAACCTTCCGGAACCCATCCGAGGCCCATCAGGACCTCAACCAATTATAGCAAAACGTCCCAAAACATGACACGAACTAGCTCAAAGCCTCAAATCACATCAAAATGCTAAAATAACGAATCACACTTCAATTCAAGCTTAATGAACTTTAGAACTTCAAACTTTTATATTCAATGTCGAAACCTATCAAATCACGTCCGATTGACCTAAACTTTTGCACACAAGTCATATTAAACATTACAGACCCTTTCCAACTTTCGGAATTCGAATCCGACCCCGATTTCAAAAGATCCACTTTCGGTCAAACTTCACAAAAACCTTCAAATTTCTAACTTACGCCTAATGACCCCAAAATGACCTACGGGCCTCCAAATTCATATCCGAACATGCTCCCAATACCAGAATCACCATACGTAGTTGTTACCTAACTCAGAATCCCAAACACACATATAACATAAAATACAGCTCCACCCCGAATTCATGAAACTTTTACAAAATGCTAACTTCGACAATAGGCGCCGAAACGCTCCCGAGTCATCCAAAACCCGATCTAAACTTACGCCCAAGTCTGAAATCATCTTACGAACCTGCTGGAATCTTCAGATTTTGATTCTGAGGTCGTTTACTCAAAAATTCAATCTTAGTCAATTCTTTCAACTTAAAGCTCCCTTAATGAGAATTGTTCTTCCCAAATCATCTTTGAACTTCTCGAATTTCAATTCCGACCACGCGTACAAGTCATGACACCTGAAGTGAAGCTACTCATGGTCGCATACCATCGAACGACGCACTAGAGCTTAAAACGACCAGTCAAGTCGTTATATTCTCTCTCACTTAAACATTTGTTCATCCTCGAAAGTGCTAAGAACTGCGTTGGAGTTGTACGAAATCACTGTTTAACACCTCGTGCACTTACCCAAGCTACCAAAAATCAGTTGAGAACATTAGCTCGATCAAATCTGAAGATATTCTCTTTTATTTAGTCAAATAAGCCTTAGAGCTCAATTCCAACATCTGGAATTCTCTGCCAGGCTTTCCTCCAACATACGAACACCGTATCAATCACCACACGATGTACCAGAACATGATTGCATACTTTTGCTGAATCCACACCATCTGTCGCATCATTCACATTACCATAATAACATTCTCTTATCATAATAGCCGAGATTCCCCGAATCTGATGCTCACCATGCACCTCATGACATATACAAGTCTTGTTCCAACTCTTGTAATACCGCCACGACGGAAGAGACGTGCAAAAATTCATAACTAACTGCCGAGTCAACAAATCATTGGATCTCTCCTCTTGACTAGAATTATCACCCCATTATGAACCAAATAATGGTATTTTCTCTTTAATATGCTTCATATAATCATGTCGCAGTGATCCCATATCCCATAATCTCGTCTCACCCAGTACGAGCTGCTCAGGCTATAAGCCACCCTATACATGACCAAAAGTCTCATATGATGCCACAGTGTTCCAATAAGCTACAAACTCAAACGTGATACATAAGGAAAACGAACTCTGGATGGGATTATTCAACCCACGTAACTAATTAGACAACCGAAAAGGTGTCATGAACCTTCCTCGGAAAATGGGAAACAAAACACACAAATAGAATATAGGGGGTTGTACTCAACATCGCACTGATATGGCGTGCAACCCGATCAAACAACATACTCGTGGCAGCGTGCCACCCGATCCACACATAAAATCTATAAGGAAATATTACCTTGCTAGAATGCTCATTACTACAAAAATCCAAATATCGGCCACAAGCACGCTAAGTGCATAATACCATCCATGGGAGGACAAACAACGCCATACGCTACAAAACTCAAGCACAACTAAGGTGCGATATATGATCTGAATATCGAGAGTAATCTTGCTCACATAACACCATAGCCACTCGGACCCTCAACACATAAGAAATTTATCAAGAAGTTTCCATAACTCACACGACACAATATAGTATTACATGAAATAGCAGACGACGAAATAACATCCAACGTCCGAATACTCCTCCATAAGGAGCTATGCTGAAATGAACACATTCGTCCTGACATAAGGTCCATATTCACATTTAAATCCATCCACAGACCTCAAGCTGATTCTGATCGCACCGTACTAGGCTGATAACCTTTCAAGGATCCATAATAACCCCTTTTTCCCATAACACACAAGAACAACCATCATAACCAAAGCAAACTTCCACAGCCCACAACCAAACGAACCTAGTGCCCTCCGGGCATAAATTTTCGAATTAGCGATATCACCACAATCTTCATACATGGTTTCAATATTCACTCAATCAAGTGACTACATGCCACTCTTATACAATATTCCCGTGGGACACGCTCCCACGACCTTCCTCTCCAAGCAACAAGTTTGCACATCCATACCACCGGCCAAACTAATGTTGTAAAGCAAATCAAGGATCCGCAAATCAATACACAAAGCCTCTTGCAATTGATCTCGGTGTCGCTGAAGACAATACCAGCTTACTCTAAGCATCGAAATTATCTCCTACTCATCCGAGCTCGTGACATCCTCGTCAACACCAAACTGCAACCTTAGTCCTTAACTTTAAAATTTTGTGCCACTCACCGCACTTATCTTACCAATACGCGAGAACCCAAAATTTTCATCATAACTCCTAAACTGCTATTAGGATACATATTGTACTTTGTAGAACCTTTCACTTTACTCGCATTAGGAGAATCATTGCAACACATGACTGAATCCTCATAACCGTAGAACACATAATCCTCAAGTAGTGGTCTAAACCACCATAACTCTTCCGGGATCTGCCTACACATAACATGTCATAATACTCTAATGCATCCAAATACAATCAATTACGGAGGCCATCAAGCCTCGCGCGTGCCGTCCCAAATCACATGCATAATTTAATCATACTGGAGGAACTGATCACTCACACCATCATGCCAATTCAACCATGGCTAACCGATTTGACTTCTTCTAACTTATCCTTAACTTGACTTAGAAATAATACTAACTTCATTCAACACATAACAAAATCAATCAGCACTCATTCTGAGTAGCCTTGCATCACAAGACCAACCTATCTCAAATCCCACGAACCATTTCATACCCTCCTTGTGCGTATATTCGCATCCTCAGCTGATACACTATTCTGATAATTCCTCTACGAATCAGAAGTCATTTCCTCTCATTCCTCCAAATGCTACAGTGCAAGCCGAAGAGATCATAGAACATCCCAAGCCTCTTTTCACAATCCGCTGCAAAAGCATCAATTCTTAACCATACTGCGAGCTCGAAATCCTTAGGCACCACATTCTAACCCTTGAATTCTCTAAGACCATTGTTGAGAGTCACACACTCTAGCTTGGTCCCAATATGATCAAATCCAAGGCTCTTCTAGCACATGAACACCCTCCCAACGAAGCACCCAGCCGAATCACTTTCCTTGCAACTTACTTCTACACGAAGCACAATTCCTATGTCTTCCCAAAGCCTGAACATGAATCGATAATTCCAATTACAAAACACATTCTTCAAATCCTTTGCTCAAATTACCACTGATGTTCTCTTTCCTTAGTTGCAGTAACCCATCAATATGTCGATAACTAGAAACCTTATAAGTATATAACCATACAATCTAGTCGTAGGCGGTGGGACTCTCCCACTTAGCTCAAAGCTACCCTTGCATAACTCTAGAACCCACCAAGATTCCTTATCCCCCATTGGCATGACCTTTCACAATCAACCCGCCGAATTTTCTCGAAACCTTTCTGTCAAACACTTCATGAACACTCTGAATCACTAACCACATGCACATATTCGACCTTTCCTAGATAGTCAGTAAAATCCTTCGTAGAAGCTTCGTCAACACCACAAGACCACTAACCCGATCACAAGAGATAAGCCACCTGTGAAGATTACATGCCAACATCTTCCAACAACGCTACACTGAGAACTTTACTATGAAATCATTAAACCATCCCGGGCCCATTCACCAGATGTACAAGGTCGCTCACACATCATGGGAATCAACTAAAGGTGAGATCATACATCCCAATCCAAGGTCATGTTGTATTCTTCTTCATATCAAGAAACCCCTTTCTCTGTCGTATCCAACATCCCTCCGCATAGAAGCCAATATCCCATGCGCATGTGGACCTAGTCACTGCCCACCATAAATCCCAAATCACTCTAACTTCCCTCAAGGCGTGTAGCTATCCTACCACAGCTCCCATATGCCACTCTGCCACTCTTCCACTTTGGTCAAACCCTCTTCTTTAAGCAACTGCTCGACTTCTGCTTCTTACATCTAGCCTTCTAAAAATTTAACCACTGGAAGACACTTCCTTCATGTCCTTCCTCATACTTCGCCGCCTAGTTGTTGCCTTAAATCATTATCTATCTCTGTAGCATTTGAACCACTATATCGCTAACAACTTTAAACCCATCAAAGGTCATCTTTCTCGAGCCATCAACACCAAGAACACTGATTCAAATCCTGAGCCATCAATATTGCACCCGGTGAACAATTAAATCATGAATATATGAATTCTCTTTATGGTAATCCAACTATTGATGAAAATGATGATGAAGAAACAGATTTTGATGAAACGCAACCCGATGACAATACACCCACTAGTCCTGCTCATGAAGTTAACCCAACTAATAATAATCAAAATGATGCCCCGTCTGACTCTCATGTTACTGCCCCTACTTTTTCTAGACAACGTTCTAAACGGACAAAAATATCTGTTGTTTGGCCATATTTACTCAACTTTGTTATTTAATTTATTTGCATTTATACAATTGTCTCACAACACCATAAAATAGTATTTTTGATTTAAGTAATAAGTAAAAGAAAGCAAAACTAGTAGTACTATATAAGAAAAAGTAAAGCAACGACAAAGCCAAACCAAAACCTAAGTTAACCTCACATCCTCTCCCTCTCAGCCGCCACCCACTCCTCAGGCTTTCCCATTTTCTTTTTCAATCATTGTTAAATCGGTGCCTTCTCTCTTCCCAGTTATATTTATATCTCTATATTTTAAAGTTTCTGAATCTCCTTAGATCTATTTGACTTAGATTTCTGGCTTAAATTTTACGGGTTATCCCAATAATTTGATAAATATTGTGTCTTATATTTTATAAGCGTTGCATGGGAACTTGAAAATTACAAGGTTGTAATGTTGGGGTGAAGTTTCCTAAAAGGTGTACAAATTTGTGTGCTTGTGTTGTTGCTTTGGGTATTTCTATTTTGTTATTTGTTAAAAATTCTTGTAAAGAAATTATTAAGACATAATTTCTTTCTTCTTGAAATGTTATTAACAACTTTACAAATCAAACTTGCATCTTTGTATTATAGTTTCTCTTGGGTTTGCTCTATCTTTTTTGTGCTAATTATTGTTTCTTTTGAATTTACAGGGGGCATTTAAATTCTTGAATGCAAGGACCTAAATTATTTCTTCCTTGAATGCAATCGGAGTGGAAACATTTTCAATCCTCAAATCAAATACCTAGAATTTTTTTTTGTGTGAACTCCTCTAGAATTTAATAGATTAAAAAAAAAATATCTAACCTAATGTACAAAGTTTGAATAATTTTAGTTTGACATAAATTTTAATTTGAGTTCTTCTAGTTGTTTAGCCTCCCAATAGCTAGTTTTATTTTACAAACTTTATTATGTCTTGTTTAAGAGTTTAATGGATATTGAGAATGCGTGAACTTTAAATATGTAATGGTATATTCTAGAATTAACTTTTAAAATTATTCATGTATCAGTTTGTATGAAGTAAGTGATATTCGGAGCTTATTATATTTTTAATTTTATAAAATAAAATATGGGACTGAAGTATTTGTTGTCACAATTTAAATTATTTTTTCGTCACAAATTTAAAATGTAATAGAAATTCTAGAAAGAAAATAAAATATAATAAAGAAATTTAATCATGGATATTGGTGACTTGTAGCTACAAATTTTGAAATTGAAGCTAAACATAAATACTATACTACGTGGTTAATGTATGACCGCTACTACATGCTAAGTTTTTTGTGGCAAAATAAATTAAATCTTTTGTCACAATACATCCCTTTGCGGCTAAAGTACAAAAGATAGCTACAAAGTTAGTTTGTTGTAGCAAAAGAATAAATTTATTAGGTACAAATATAATTTTTTGTGGCAAAAGTCTTATCAATATAACCCCACAATAAAAATTCTTGTAGTAGTATGTACTATACCATAGCCATAAAATATTAAAGTTTATAGCTAACTTTTAATTACGTTATATTTTACTACGTATGCTACAAAAAAAATAATATAGCTAAAGTGTTTAGCGACGGAAATTATATTTAGCTACGATATACTTCATAACTATACATGCATTGTCTACGTCCTGCGTAAGTTTTAAAAGAAATTACTCCAAATCTCTTGTATTCGTAATGCATTGCGCCATGTAGCTTTAAACCTACCCCACATAGTCCTAAATTTGCCCTTCCCTGACATGACCGCATCCGCATTAGATCTCATAACTTTTAAGGCTATGTTTATTGTTGTGTAAATTTTAAAATCAAAATGAATAATATAGAAGTTTGAACGATAAATATGGAGCCTCAAGTGGGAGGAATAAGCAATATACTCCCCGCCCCCCCCCCCCCCCCCTCCCCTCTCTCCTTCATTTTATTGGAGTCAAACCTTTCTTCTTTAGTTATGATTTAAACAATTTATAAATAATTCCGTTTATTAACAAAGCAAATTTATCATGTACTTTAAATATATGAATTTATTTAAAATCAAATTGACCATGTCCATAGTTACAACAAAAAGTTTAAGTGCTTTGAATTACTATTAATACCAAAAGTAATTCATTTCTTTGTTTTACTAACCTAGATACTTCATTACAAAATAAGCACATGGCTAGCATGTTAGAGTGTCTGCCTATGTGCCCAACATTGTTTGCAACAGTGTTAGTGATATTACAAACCAATATGTTCTTACTGAAGGATAGTTCCTAAGATGTCTGTCCAAAATGCATCATTGACAAACACTGGAGGAACTGCCAAAAACCTAGTTCTATAAAAAAAAAAGCTTTTTCTTTGCTCCTTCTTTTGCTAAGAGGTCTGTCACCTGGTGTTACTCCCTGAACTTATGGTTGATGATCGGGTTCCCCACATGTGTCATCAAGGACATGCATTCACAAATAATGTGGTCATAAGGCAAGTGACCATCAATTAGCATTCTAGTAATCTCTTGCGAGTCAGTGTTTATGACCAAAATGGGTGAGGTTTTGCTGGACCGCTAGCTTTAGCCCTTTGAAGATGGCATTGATCTCAGCTAGATTGTTTGTGGTGGTTGGGAAGACTTTCATGTAACCAATGATCCAGTCACCCAAGTTATTTCTGAACACTCCCCCCCTATACCCCTACCCCTTGGTTACCAAAGGATGAGCCATCAATGTTTAGCTTAAAAGAGCCTCGTCAGGTGGTTCCCCTTTTGACACATATGATAACCCATTGCTTCTGAGGTTTGTTCCTATCTAGTAGGTGGTATTCCATAGCCTTAACAATAACAGTATTGGTTTGGACATGCTCTTTCCTTTTATTAAACAAATTGTTGTTTCCGGTGAGCCAAATATTCCAGAAGCAAAATGGTAAACGAAAGTGCCAGTGGATGCAAGTTGTCCCTTAGCATGCTCCATGTGGTATTCCAAGAATCAGGCAAGAAGTGCAGGGGTCGTGTCATTGATTGGTCTGTAGAACATTGGCAGAGGTTGTTCCAAAAATATTTGCATTGGCGCAAAGAAAGAAGACGTGGTTTATAGACTCCTCTAGGTTGTTGCACACTGAACATGAAGGACTCAGTTGGAGGCCAATTTTGTGAAAATACTTATTGGTGGGAAGCCTTTTGTGGGATAGTAACCATGTATAAAATCTAATCTTATTAGGAGCTTTTAATTTCTAGATCCAGCTGTAAGTGGATCCCTATTCAGAGTGTGTGTTCCACTAGGGGGTGTAGGAAAGTGTAAGCTGACTTAGAAGAGAATATGCAATTACTAGCGCGCCCCCAGGTGAGTTTGTCTTCTTTCCATGAGTTATGATTAAGGAGGGAGTTGTTGATGGCGAGAGATAGGGATTCAGGAATAGGAAAAGATAGATATTCTAAGCTCTAGATCATGTATGTATATATATATATATATATATATATATATATATATATATATATATATATATATATATATATATATATATATATATATATATATATATATATATATATATATCTTTAAGTTATTCTCTCCATTTAACTTAGGGCCACTGCACTGATGAAGGTATCAATGGGCCCCATGTTAGGGATGTTGTTAGTGAGGAATTTCATCCTATTATGTTTGTTGACTATCTACCTAGAGGCTTTCTTGCCGATATTCCAACCCTCAAGAATGCACTGCCAAGTCCTGGAAGAGGGCTTTCTCCTATTGGTATGTGATTTACAATATTTGGCGATGAAGGTTTTTTGCCCATAATGTATCAGGCTTATGGAAGAGCCTCCATGCAATGCTTGAGTGACAAGACTTGTTCTTTTGCTCAGTTTTCTAGATACCCAGGCTCCCATGGGGCTTAGGTCTAGTGATGACATTCCAGCTGAGCATGTGTATTTTTCTTTTTTTAGTTGTAGTACCCAAATGAATTTCCTTTGGATTTTATTAATCTTATTGCATATGGAAATGGGGATCTTAATGAAATGCATGACATGGATTGGGATGCTAGCAATGCTAGCTTTTGCTAGGGTTGTACGCTCTGCCATGTTTAGAACCTAGTTTTCCAGCCAACCAGTTTAGAACCTAGTTTTTCAGCCAGTCAGTCCTTATGGGTGGGTCGTTTTGTGAAAAATGGGTAATCCTAGGTATTTACAAAACTTTGTACTGGACTTAATGCTTAGTATGCTGGAAAAGAGGTCCATGTCTTCCTTGGTGGTGTTTTTGGAGTATATCACTTTGGACTTAATCATGTTATCCTTTTGGCCAGAAATAGAATTAAAAGAGTTAGTGTTCTGACGATGAATTCATAGTTCTTCTTGTTGGCTCTGGCAAACAGGGAGAGGTCATGAAAAAAGAATAGGTGGAATATCTTAGGCCCATTTCTACTGATGGATAAAGGGATCCAATTGGTTAAGTCCACTTTATGATCAATCCATCCGGAGAGCCTGTCCATGTACATTATAAAAAATATAAGGGGAGAGGGGGTCCCCATGTCTAATGCCCATAGAAGGGATGAATGGGTCTGTCCCATTTGCATTAAGCAGTATAGAGATTGATGTTGAAGTGATACACTACATGATGAACTCGACATGCATTCAGGAAGATTGTAAAACATACGGGTGCTCCAGAAAAAAGGACCATTCAAGCCTGTCAAAGGCTTTTTTCAATGTCAATTTTGAGGATTGTGTTTGAACGTATCCTCCTTATGTGGTTAAAATAGGAAATGTGTTGCGCCCCCTTTTTCTCGCAAAATCGGGTTTGTGACGTTTGGTTGAGACAACTCGTTCCTTTTGGGAAAGGGGTTCTGCGTTTTGAAGAGTCGCCACCTAACGATTTTGAGGTGCGTTAGGGAACCAAAAGGGTTCATTTATAACTACGTTGATAACCAGAGACAGGGTAAGGGCTCGAAATTATTCTAAGGGGAAGGTGTTAGGCACCCCTCAGGATCCACAAGTGTGGTTCCCGGCCAAACAGTTTATTTGTGAATTTGTACAGTTTAGCAAATAAGACAAATATGGCTCACATAATAGGGGATTTAAGTCTAAGTACAGATGTTTGAAGAACATTTAATGAGAAACTAGCTTTTTAAGAGAATTACAATCTAAGCACACTTTATGAAGAGTAAGGGATGTCCTAGGTTTGTTTATAATATGGATCACATCAATGCAATACTCGGTATGACACTCCTCAAAGAGGGGCTACACGTGGCATTAGCGCACAGGTCATCATGTTCATATTCTACCCTTTCCCACCCTGTGAAGGTAATTAAAGCGCGTGTTGGTCACGAAATCTATTGCATGCTGTTACCCGTCCCTTTCCTATCAGTCCCGGAGGATTTTGGGACTTCTATTATAAGGGAGGTGCTAGGCAGACCCTCAGGTTTTTAAAGGTGAAAATGCTAATGCGACATATAATAAACAAGTAAGACTGCAGATAGGGGAAAAGCATGGAAAGCATATAAAGGCTCAAGTATTCCTCCACACACAGTACACATAAACAGCATGTCTCATACACAATTAAGGTCCAGATTCAGATCCTAGGCATGGTGTCTAAGTGATAATAGTAGAGGCAGATTCATTACATAACTCAGAGAGGAAGTCCTAATCAGGCTTGCCTACTGATTTTAACATGCTGATAGTTAAACATAATCACAAAGAGAGTTCTGGTTATATTTTAAAGTTTATCGCCTAAGGCTTGCCTAGGTATAGGATGACATGCAACAGTTACTCAACCTTATTAATAATTCCAGATTTTTATACCTAATAACATGCAATTCTAAATGTTACAAATATTCAAAGACCGATTGCCAGTTTATTAGAACAGGATGATTGTTTTTACATATCTGTTTTTAGGCTAAGTGTAGTTAATTAAACACGATCCTATAACATGATACATAATGACTTAAACAGGATTTCTAAGTGCACATCATAGCATTATGCACAACACAGATGATAGTTTTTAATATTGTATACCTAAAACAGGATCTCTAAGTGCGTAGGCATGGTAAGACATGATTGCAGTTTTGTGAACACATTTATCCTAAGGCGGGATTTCTAGGTTATATTTCAGAACATGTTGGTATGAACAGAATCTCATAACAGTAGTTTTGTTGCCGTTATTTATCATATAAACATGATTTCTAAGTGTACATGGTAGTGTATTACATAATGGCAAAGTTCTAATAATTAGCATGTTTTAACACAAAAATTTATAAGCGATATAAGAATGCATATGCTGAAAACAATAGACATGGGACCTAAGAGGCATGGTTTCTAATGCATGCATGAATCCTAAGCATGGTTTCTATTGCGCAATCAAGAATGTAAACCTAAGGATATGTTTTCTACCCTTTAATAACTATAGCATGCGTAGTACCCCTCCTTTTTCACTGTCCATCCCCAAAGAGTTTTTTTTACAATAATTATTACAAACCATTGGCACAAATTACATAATGGAAATAAGAGAAGAAAGAAGTTAACTATAGGGAGCCTTCATAATAGGCCCAAGTCTCCAGGTCCTCAATGCCAAGTATTGTTTCACAACCTTTATCATAATCCGGGTGTGTCAGAGTTTCCTAAGGACCTCAAGGGCTCCCGGGCAGTGCTCACACCCAGATTTCATAGCCAAGATGGAGTAAGTGCAGTGTGGAAAGGCCAGCTCTTCTGTGTCAAAGTTCAGAGGGAGCTCAAGGGTCCCTGAGCAATGCACACACAAAAGGGGAAAAACCTAATATCTAAGAGTATAGTGAGAGTGTTTGATAGTATTGAAGGAGTTTAAGTAAGAAACAGTTTTGACAGAAAGAGAGATTTAGTGAAAGAATTGTTTTTTTTTTTTTCATAACAAAGGTTTAACTGGTGAAAATAGTTTGAAAGAATACCCATCTCAGAACATATGCAAAACCAACATCATAAAGGACCCAAAATGGTCCAATAATCACAAACAGGGGTGAGGGTATTTGAGGGACAAATATAGAGCAAGTAAGGGTAGGCATGTAGCAGGCAGAAGCACATATAGACATGCAATCAGAAGTTCCTAAGGGTTCATGAGGATCAGGTTACAATGAAGTGTCAGATTAGGTTAATATGTCAACACCAAACAATTAAGACCATGACGAAACCAATGTATTAATCATGGGGATTCACATAAGAAACAGATGCTAAGTGTACAGAAACATGTTGGTAGTTGACAAGTAAAATAAAACTTAACAGGTAGAGGGAATTCAGGATTTTAATTACATGTCGAACAACAAAATAGCAAATAAAAACATATTAGAAACAAGTTGCAACAGTAATTGAAACATATTGGTTTAAAGACTGAACTCTAAATTAGAACATACCAGTAGGGTGCATAAAGCAGTAAGACAAAGCAGAGAATAGGATATGTACAATAGTTAGCCTTGGCTTGCAGTCGGCTTACTTAGAGTAGTAGCAAGTAGCACAGAAGAGAGAACAGAGAAAGTAGCAAGTTTTAGTTGTGAGAGAGAGAGAGTTGCACAGATTAGTTCGTGTTTGTGCGTGTATTTTCTAATGAATGAATAGAGTATATATAGTTTGAAAGCTGGGTGGAAAATAAGGTAAAGATCAGAATTAACCAGTGATTGTGGGACTGGGTATTAATTAGTATACAATCAGTACAAGTATCCCCATAATTAAGGGAATTATTCAAACGGTGGGTAACAAAATAAGGAAAGAGGCCATGTATAGCTTAAAGGAATATTCAGACAATGTAAGTATAGCAGGTAATTAGGTATCCCCTTAATTGAAGGGGTTAAAATCAAACGGCTAGTAGGTAAAAAATAATTAAGGAAAGTGCTTATGCATATAAGGAAATAATTTCAACTCAATTCAAGTAAGCAATTAGGACTAGGTTCAGAAGATATCAATTAAGGAAATAATAATCAATTAACAACCAATCAATTATGTAACAAGGTTAGAAAATAAAGTCGGAAGTCAGTAAGAACATCCCATAAGAAATCAGTAACGCTTTTCAAATCTCAAGGAATCAGGGGTGCAAACAAAGTAAAGTTGCAGAGAGTTAGGAACAAAAAATCAATTAGGCAAATAATACGCAAGCAAAAACATAGCAAGGTAAAGAATTACACAGAATCAGGGGTTCGAGGCTAGCACACAATTAAACGGAATCAGGGGTTCGAGGCTAGCACACAATTAAACAAGTAGGGAGAATTAAAGAGTCAAAAGAAAACCCTAGTGAGTATAGTAGAAAAATCACACTGGTTTAGAGACAAAGCAGCAACACTAAAGGGATTAAACGGGACGAACACGATATAAGCAGAAGAGAACGTAATCAGAAACCCTAATGAGCAAAAACAGGGTAAATCCACAGAGAACTTAAACATTTATGAGAAATAGGAGTTCATGCATTTAAACGAACACATCAGTCACAGATAGACTTAGAATCTAGGAAAACCTAGGGTTTTCACTATAATAAGTTAAAATGAAAAGAAAACTTCAAATAAATCATTGAATCATAGAAAGAAACACAGAATGATATTAAAAGCGGAAGAAAAAGAATCATTTTTTGAAAGAGGGGTTATGAAACTCTAATTTTGAGATGAAAGATCGTTTAGAAATAGGAAGGTTTTTTTCCGAAGGAAACTGTCACGACCCAAAATACTAACTCAGGTCGTGATGGCGCCTAACACCGGGGTCAGGCAAGCCAACACTTAAATTACTAAGAATTTTCCCCTATTTAATTAAACATTCCATCGCGTGACAAGTTTTGAAGCTTAAAACANATCTACCACGTGTGTGCCAGGAACTAGTGTCACAAGTCATACGGGCATACTAACAGAATATACAAAAGATACAATAGAACTGTCCCATTGTCTGAAAGTAATAGACGGGAAATAACAAAAGAAGACTCCATAGTGTTGCCGAGGATCGCCAGGACAAGTAGCTCACCGTGAAGTCAGGTCCAGCTATAATCAGAATCGAGCTACGGTCTGATAACCAGATGCACCAACCTCAGAACCTGTACAATTAAGTACAGAAGCGTA
>ML258196.1:129408-189260 GCA_005239495.1 Nicotiana undulata | reverse complement strand
TTTCCAGACTTGTATTTAGTATTCCAGTAGTTAGTCCGTGAGATTGTGACACCCCGGTTTTTGGGATTGTTCGTTGTAGATGTCCAGTCATTTCATTTTGAGTTCCTATAAGATATTATTATTTTTTTTTTTTTGTTATTATTATTATTATTATTATTTCCCTGCTGTGAAACAATTGAAGGGATTTGAAAGGCCCAGTAAAGTTTGAGAGTTACCAGTATGGGAAGTGTTACGTTGTTGATGTTTATCATATCTTTATTCTTCGCGTGCTTAAGGTTTTCCTTATCTTTATTAAGAAATGTTTACAGGATTTTGTTGGAAATTTGTTAAAAGTGACGAACCATCGTTTCGTTCAGTATTAAATGATTTTAAATTACTATTGCAAGTTATACGTTGGCTGGCCTAGCGGGTTCAACGTTAGGCGCAGTCACGGCCCAAAGGTTGGGAATTTGGGTCGTGACAATATACCTCAAGAACATAACAGTGAGGCTGATGCCCTTGCAAATTTAGGGTCATCGGTTGAAGATGACGAAATTAGCTCGGGGACTGTCGTACAACTTTCAAAGTCAGTGATCGAAGAAGGCCACGACGAAATAAACTCTACAAGTCTAACCTGGGATTGGAGGAATAAGTATATCGAGTATCTAAAAAACGGGAAGCTTCCATCGGACCCTAAGGAATCAAGGACTCTACGTATGAAGGCCGCACGATTCACATTGGCCGAAGATGGAAGACTATATAGAAGTTCGATGGACCATTGGTGATATGTTTGGGTCTGGAGACACAAACTACGTCCTACGAGAAATTCACGAGGGCACTTGCGAAAATCATTCTGTTGCATCATTGGTTCACAAAGTCATCAGAGCAGGATACTATTGGGCCAATATGGAAAAGGATACTAAGGAATTCGCCGGAAAGTGAGACAAGTTCCAAAGATATGCTCCGATGATCCACCAACCCATAGAGCAACTTCATTCGGTCATATCCCTTTGGTCGTTCATGAAATGGGGAATGGATATCGTCGGCCCTCTACCATCGGCCCCAAGTAAAGCTAAATTCATTTTATTTATGACTGATTATTTCTCTAAGTGGGTTGAAGCACAAGCTTTCGAGAAAGTCAGAGAAAAAGAAGTTATAGACTTCATCTGGGACCACATTATATGTCGATTCGGGATGCCTACCGATATCGTATGCGACAATGGAAAGCAATTCATCGGCAACAAAGTAACAAAGTTTCTCGAAGACCAAAAAATAAAAGGATCTTGTCAACGCCATATCACCTTAGTGGGAACGGACAGGCGAATCAACAAACAAGACCATCATTCAAAATCTAAAGAAAATATTGAACAACGCTAAGGGAAAATGGAGAGAAATATTGCCCAAGGTCATCTGGGCATATTAAACAACGCCAAAATCCAGTACGGGGGCAACACCATTCTCTTTAGTATATGGCGTCGAAGCTCTTATCCCGGTCGAAGTTGGGAAACCTAGCGTCAGGTTTCAATATGCAACAGAAGAGTCAAATCGCGAGGCTATGAAAACAAGCCTCGGATTTCTACATGAAAAATGGGAAGCCGCCCTTGTTCGAATGGCTGCACAGAAGAGATCGAAAGGTACTACAACCGAAGAGTCAATCTTCGACACTTTAGAACCGGGGACTTAGTTCTGAGAAAAGTCACCCTCAATACTCAAGATCCAAACGAAGGAAAACTTGGCCCAAATTGGGATGGACCATATCAGGTCCTCGATATCGCCGGAAAAGGATCCTGCAAACTTGGCACGATGAATGACGAACAATTACTAAATAATTGGAACATATCACTCCTCAAATGATATTATTGCAAAGGTATGACCTCCATTTTCATTTATATTTTATACTAACTAGTTGTAGGTGTTCGATCGAAGACATCGAAGTTCTCTCCAAACACGAAGTCCTTAGGTCTGGAAGCACGTGTTGCACTCTTTTTACCTTAGACCAATTTTTATCCCGAATGGGTTTTTCCGGCGAGGTTTTTAACGAGGCAAACATTGTTCGTGCTAACTTAGAGCAATTCAACATTATCCGAGACTTCTTTACAATCAACCTCCGAATACTGGGGGCATCACCCTCGAATGATTACAAGGAAAATACTTCGTGTCAACAGGGTCTCGATAGGTAAATTTTGTAAAGGACCAAACGGTCGAATGAACCGTTTCCGTGTAGATTACTCAAGCTCTAATGGAAAAACATGTACGCGTGTGTAATCTATTGAAAGAAGTATTTTTCCTTACCAGATGTTCTATGCCTTAGAAAAATTTATACTTTAAAACTTCATACTTATGATCTATTGTAGAAACTGGCTTAAGGGCCGATCAGAACTCAAGTTCGAACAACTTACCCCATACTCAGGGACTGCCGCCCGAAAATCGACATGATCGAATCATTAAACCTCGAGACAGTAAGACCTTAAAAAGGAAATCCTTGATTTTATAGGCCAAGGCCACCCCAGTCGGGGACTGAAACTTCGAACAAGTTCGAAGTGTAATCGGGAAATAAGACCAAGAGACAAATCCCAAGGCTACAGTCAAACTAACACGGTTCGGAGACGTCTGAATTCCGTAATGAAAACATGCCTTCGAATATTTTTATAAACCGGTTAAAAAGGCTACCCTCGGCAAAATAACAAAAGGGTTTCAACAATGTCAACCCTCGAAAAACCCTAATGGGTATCGAATTGTTCTAACCCTCGATTAATTTTGTACTGAACAATTTTGTGCTAAGGCATAAAAAAGCAAAGGGTTTCGATAACACTAAACCCCGAAAAACCTAATTGGTACAGACTTATTTCGTTCGAAGGCATGACTAATTTTAATATGATTTAACTTTTTAAGCCGAAAAGGGGAAAACCCGCTCTTTTCAGGCCATATCGGCCCAATTCAAGAGCCTAAGGTCCGTTATATTTTTTGAGTTTGAGAAATCATCCTCACTCAACTACAACCTAAGGGTCATCCTACTTCGAGTTCGAGCAAATACTCACTCGACTACAAAGACTACATCAGTCCGATTTCGATCAAGTTGCCTAAGCTTCGAATTTACGAACAAAATTTTCACAAGGCATAAGTGAATCAAAATTTTCACAATGCATAAGTGAATAAAAATTTACATACGGCATAAGCGAATCAGAATTTTCACAAGGCAGAAATCGATATAAAGACAAGACAGATAAAAAAAGAAATGTTTTATGCATACGAAGATATTTACAAAGAACTGATCGAGGTCGTACACAACAAAAAGAGGAAAAAAAATACAAAGGCTCCTAACTATTCTCGGGGGAAGCTTCTTCATTGTCACGACCCAAAATCCCTCTGAAGGAGTCGTGATGGAACCTAGTCTCTAAGACTAGGTAAGCCTAACATTAACAGAAATAACGACAATATTTACTAACTTTGAACAATTTCGAAATAGAAATCTCTAAACAATTTATAATCCCAAAACCGGTAGTACAAGTCATAAGCCTTTCTATGAGTGCTTGTACAAAATGAATACATCACTGTTCCAGAACAAAAGGAAACAATGGAAATAAGTACAATAGAAGGTGACTCCGAGACCTGCGATCACAACAGCAGGTTTACCATGAGTCTCCACAGCAACGATACGCACAGCTAATAATGATCAAATACCTGGTTCTGTACAAAAATGTACAGAAGTATAGTATGAGCACACCACAGCGGTGCCCATTAAGTATCAAGACTAACCTCGGTGGAGTAGTGACGAGGAACAGTCAAGACACATATTGGTCAAATAGATTGAACATGATATGATTATAAACTGCCAAGATAAAGATAACAAAGTAATGTCAATAGAAGGGAGAGATCAAACTACAAGCACTAGAGACAATAAAAGGAAAACACGGATGGTAACGAAAGATAACCAAGTAAATTAACCCCAACATCGCTGGAACACAGACAAGTAAAAATGTGCTCAAATGAAGAAGGCGATGTTAACTCAATGAATCACACCATTTCTAATACACAATCCCGGCCATCTCAATCCTCGGTGTCTCATATCATAAATCTCAATTTCCAAACCCTTAACACACATGGCACCTTGTGCCCACATATTTTCATCTCACTTTGGACAACAAAATTCACGTACTACCCAGAACATAATGTCCGCAACCAATGCAATTAAGACGCCCAAGGAGTCTCATTTATATAACATAAAAAAAAATTAGTTTCTAAACCAATTAGGAAATCAGCGAGAAAAGAGGAAGTTATTTTTTTGAAATCATTTGAATGAAGAAAATACCCTTTTCAAATAAAATACAACATCAAATTAGCTATTGCCTTAAATATAGGATTTATTAAATTAAAACTTAATAGAAATTCATATTTAAGTAAGAGCAAATCTCAAACGGGTTAAGAAAATTTGATTGAGAAACTAATTGAAATAAAATATAACAATTATTGGAATTTGAATTATTGAAATGTATATATATACGGCGAGTTCAAATTTCAAAAGTCATACAAAGTAGCGTAATACTAATTCCTTTATTTTAAATCACTATATTACTAACAACTTAGTTGGACAGGTGGAAATGATTCAATGTAGTAAATTTACTTTGAAAAATAATTCACCAGAGTAATAGTTTCAGGAAAAGAATTCAAGGAACAACGGCAAGTCAATAACTCAATGTCAATAACCCGATCCTCAAAGCTCAGTGGAACCCGAAATACAAATTATCAACGTCTTGTACAAATGAACTAGGGTCTTATCAGTATCCAGCTATAACCAATCCCTAAGTGAAATGTAAAACTACCGAATAACTTGCACAGTCATAAAGGAACGCATAAGTACATATATTGATGCGGCGTGCATCCCGGTCCCACCAATCCTCCCTTATTCCTCCTTAACAATTACATTAACAGTAAATGATATATATATATATATATATATATATATATATATATATATATATATATATATATATATATATATATATATATATATATATGTTGCGGCGTGCAATCCGATCCCACCAATCCTCCCTTATTCCTCCTTAACAATTACAATAACAGTAAATAATATTTAATATGTTGCGGCGCACAACCCGATCCCACCAGTACTCTCTTATTGCTCATCAATATATCACCCTTATTCCTCCTATTGCGGCGTGCAACCCGATCTCACATGTCCACTCTTATTACTCATGTTGCGGCGCGCAACCCGATCCCACCAAACATTAGTTTAAATCAACAACAACAACCAATCCAAAACTCAATTACCAGAATTTCTACTACCAAGATTATGAGTACATGGCAACAAGAGAATCACAAAAAAATCAAAGGAATACAATAACCTTCACAAAGACAACGAGGCAGGTAAGGCACGTGATAACTTCACCGACAACCACAACAATTGAACATGTAGCATATTTGCACAGAGTCATAGAGGAACTCACAATTAAGAAGTATCAGAACATTAAGGAAGTCAATCACTTCAATTAAGGAAAATAAGGGCTAAATAACAAGTAAGAGTTAGAGAANGCAATCACTTCAATTAAGGCAAATAAGGGCCAAATAACAAGTAAGAGTTAGAGAAAAGCTAACAACATGTATAGAGCATGTAGAGGTAAAACTAGAAAATAGGAAACCCAATTATATCGTAAAACTTCCCGCTTTAAGAACCCTAAAGGCAAATTTTTCATAAATAAAACTGGGCACGCACTCGTCACCTCGCATGCACGGGCTACAATTAACACAGAGGACTCAAATCCTAAGGGGAAGTCCCCCACACAAGGTTAGGCAAGATACTTACCTCCTACTCCGGGATGCCCTCGTCTCTGGACTCGGTCTCCAAAAGCTCCGAATCTAACCATACTCATATTAATACCATCAACAAAGGCTAACGAATTGAACTCCACACTAAAAACTACAAGATACGCCAAAAATCTGAAATCGGCCAAAACTCGGCCCTCGGGACCACATCTCGAAACCAGTCAAAAATGACAGAATTGGAAACCTCGTTCTCTCCCGAGTCTAACCATATAAAATTCGTCAAAATCGGACTCCGTTTGGTACCTCAAATCCTCACCTCAAACTCTCCAAAACTCAAACCCTAACTCCCTCAATTACACTTTGAAATCATCAATCAAATCCCAAAAACGAAGATGGATTCATGAAATATAACTAAAACCGAGAAGAGAACACTTACCCCAATCCATATGGTGAAAATCGCCTTCAAAATCGCCCAAAATCTGTGCTCCCCAACACAAAATATGACTGAATGAACACTCTTGTTTTATATATTTTTCTACCAGCTATTCTGCCTCGTTTCTCATGTCAAACGATCCCGAAACTCGCTTTTCATGACTCCAATTGATTCCTTGTGCAATTCTTGTCAAGTTAGGCTTTTTAATCACTCAATTTGAATTTATAATGAAGGAGATATGTTGGTTTCAATATTTACGAATAGTGCAGATTTTTAAATACGCCGTCAGTGGCAATTCTGTAATTAATCTGGAAAAAATCTGGCAACCTAATTCTTAGTAAAATAACCATAAAATCCTCATACGATGTCCAAATTTGATGATTTTTTTTGCTACAGATCCGTAATTACAATACAGATCTAATACTTCAATCAAAAAAGAAATTGGAGCTCATTTGTTCAATATGTTATCATTTATGCTTGAAGAAACGGCGTTGAAACATATCAATTCAACTCGGAATGAACTCAAATTTTGCACATAAGTCCTAATACATCATACGAAGCTACTTGTGCCCCCAAACTATCGATCGAAGTGCAAATTCTCAAAATGACTGATCGAGTCGTTACATTCATCGAGGTCCTCCCCATTTTTGGACCGACTCTTGTTGCCATCATCATCATTGTCGTCATCAGAAGAGGCCAACGCTCTAGCATTAGCTTCATGCTCTTTTTCCTATATTATCTCCTCGGTAAGATCGAAACCTCGAGCGTGGATCTCCTCGAGGATTTCCGTCCGAGATTGGCATTTGGCGAGTTCAGCAATCTAATGTGCTCAAGTTTGAGTAGTTTGGGCAGCCTCTCTCTCTTGAACTTGAGCGGCTTCAGCATTGTCCCGGTAGACGGCCACGATCGCTTCAGCCTCGGTCTTTGCCTTTTCAGCCTCAAATTTGGCTATTGCAAGTTCGGACGCCAACCGAGCCTCGAGCTCATCTATCTTCTTTGCCTGAGCTGAGGTTTTATCCGTCATGCCTCGAAGCTGGCTTTCGACCTATGACAATTGGTCTCGAGCAACCTCCTTTTCGGCAGCAAGGAGGTCCATGCCTTCTTTCCACCCCAAGGACTCCGCTTTCATCGTACTGATCTCCTCGCGGAACTGTTCGATCCTCTCGATTTTCTGCTGCAACTCTGAGATTGAAATGTTAGCCTACATTCCCGAATCAAGCCCATAAGCTTTTAAGATTATCATTACCTGCTCGATCAGGTCGGTCTAATCCTTGTGAGCCTTAGCCAACTCGGCTCGGAGGTCCTTGATATCCTCTTCTTTTTTCCCGCAGAGAAGTTTGAGGGCATTCCTTTCTTCTGAGAGCCTTTGAAGGTCAGCCTCACATCGGCTCAGTTCTGCTCGGGATTTGGAAAATGCCTCCTAGTGGAGTGCCAAGGCCTATACAGAAAGAAGAGAAGAAATCAGACACGAAAAGAAGAATAAACGTGAAGTATAGTGTCAACAAAGGGAATTGGGGTTTACCCGATTAAGGATTCGGTGAGCCTCATAAAAAAGACTCGATGCTTCACCAAGGTCGCTAGCTTCTTCGACCCCTACAAAGAAATCTCGGAAGGGATCCTCCCCTTCGGGGGCTCTGTCTACCTCGGAGGTCCTCAAAGCTTAGGCCTCCCTAATTGCCTCTTCGGAAAAAACAAGGAGAGTAGGCGAGTCTCCGATTACTATTGCTCCAAGTGAGTCACTTGGGGTGTTATCTCCAATTCGAAGGGCTTCAGGGGCTGTCCCTTCAGACACACCCGCCGTTTGCTCGTTCTGGTGGGGGGCATCCTCGATCTTCGATGACTCGGGAAGTTTAACCGAGTCCTTCTCCAAGACCCCCTCAGCTCGAGGGGGACCTCATCAACCACCATGGATTCAGCGGCCTTGGGGACCTCGATGGTTTCTTCAACCGGGCCACCAGTACGAAGTCGTCGTCTTCTTCTTCTTCTTACTCCTTCTTCTTACTCCTTCCTTAGCCATTGAAGTACATCCGCAGGTAGGTAACAGTGTCTTTCTTCGGTTTACGAACCGGATTCTTCTTAGGCTTTGGATCCTCAGAGGTTGAGGTCCTTTTTCTCTTCCTGTCCTTCGCCGGCTTCGGGAACGGGGTCGAATTCTCCTCCTCACCAGACAGGGTCCTCATGACTGCATCTTTGCCCAGAGAAAATTGAATTAAGTATAAAAAAGGTATCTCTATCAAATCATCAGATATATGAAAAGGGGGCTTACAATGATTCTTGGCCTCCCAATGGTCTTTTGCTAAATCGTGCCAATAACGCTCGGCGTATGTGGAGGTTGAGGCCAGGTTCTCAACCCAGCTCCTGAGTTCGGGGATCGCACGGGGCATCCAAGCAACTGCTACATCATCAAAGAAGACATTAATGAGAAAAGGCAAAGGAATGAAATAATGCATGGAAGCTAACAGTGAGTTAATACTTACGTTTCATATTCCATTTCTCAGGAAATGGCATCTTCTCTGTCGGGATTAAGCCGGAAGTCCTCACTCGTACGAACCTTCCCGTCCAGCCTCGATCTTTGTCCTCGTCGATGCTCGAGAACAGCACCTTGGTGGATCGACGCTGGAGTTTAATCAACCCGCCTCGACGGAGACGGGGGCTGTACAATCTAATGAGTTGGTCGAGGGTGAAAGACATCCTCTCGACTTTGCTCGAGAAGAATCGGAGCAGAATGACTATTCGCCAAAAGGAGGGATGGATTTGGCCTAGGGTTATTTGATATTGATGACAAAAGTCGACAATGACGGGGTCGAGGGGGCCTACCGTGAAAGGGTAAGTGTAAACACTTAGAAACCATTCCACATGGGTAGTAATATCCTCTTCGAGGGTCGGGATCACCACCTCTTTATCCCCCACTAGTAGTCTTTCTTTACCTGCTCGAGGTATCCCTCAATTATCGAGCATATGTACTCGACATAGGTTCGCATCGACTAGGGACCGAGGAAATTTTCTTGATCTTAAAGTCGGAATTAAGGGCACACCCTCCGGGAACACAATCCTCAGGGCGCGGATCTACCGGCGTTTTTCACCAGCCGGTCGCGTTGAAGAAGCTTTTTCCTTTTAGGGAATTGTTTTGGATGTTTTTGCCATTCTCATTTAAGTTTGAAGAAGAAAGAAGATTACAAAATTTGATGTTTGAGAAAAGATTAACAGTGAAACCTGAAGATTTGTAGAAGGAAAGAACTTAGGAGAGGTAAAAGCTTTGGAGATTAGAAGAAAGTGAAAGTAAAGTTTGAATCTATGAGGAGAGAGCCTATTTATGGGATTTACAGCAGTGGTTCAAAAGCACTAATGGCCGACCACCAACTGACACTCATTAATGAATTGGAGAATTGTACCGACGGGACGTTTCGGTCACTTTCGTCGCTTACGTCACAGGGATGACGTCACAATAGGTCGAGGTCAAAAAATCGAAGGCTCAATTCATTTTTGTCATTACACTCCAAAAAACGAGGGGACTATCTATATATGGTTAAAACCGGGCCCACCCGATTTTACTATTTGATCGAGACAGGAGGTTGCATCGAAGTTCGACCTCGACTAAATCATGAGGATAAGGTACCGAGTTCAAAATTGAAGTACATGTCAAGATCGAGGTTGATAACAATCAAAGCCAAATAAGACAGACATCGAGTAAGATCGAAGATAACACAATAACAGAAAGGCCAGATATCTATGACTGGTCGAGGATCATGGCGTGAATCTCGGAACGGATCAAATCAGAAACGGTTAATCAGCTAATCATGGAATTTCCTTCTGTAATTAGAGGTATATCATAAGTAGAATGCCTCAACTATATAAAGGGGAGTTCTAATCATTTGTAACATACATTGTTCACAGATACAAAAGCAATATAGTTCTCTCGCTTACATTCTTGTTCATCAGCTTGTTATATTTCTAAATTGTTCTTGCACTAATCAGTTCGAGTGCTGCTCTAACTCGAGGACTGAGTTCTGTTCAAACACTGGTTTGCTTTACTTTATTATTCAATTCTGTTATTTATCTTCATCTTTATCATTTGGTGTTAAGTGAAATCGCATATCCTTAAAATAAGTTTAATTGTTATCCACTTTTAAGGGTAAACAATACTCTACTTGAATCCATTTAATTTCTTTTACCGACAAACCTGTGCACAAAAATCAAAATATTTGAGCAAAAGTTTTTATGGTCCAAGTGTATCTTCTCTTTACTACTAATTATTTTCCTTGGTTAACAATATTTGTAATTTATCCAATATTAGTGGGTTCCTTAATATTCTTCTTTCCCGTAAAGGAAATAGGGTAATTAGGACGTATACTATGTATATGTATTTTAGACTCCTTCTAACAACTTATGCCATAGCCACCTTCACGTTTTAATGTTCCTTGCCTTTTTTAAATGAAGAATAAGGAACAAGATGCTCATCTTCACATGTCCAGTAAGTAGAAAGCAGGAATCTAAACTATCAGTCGGGGATAACCCACAACAAAAGGCTATATTAAATGGCATTGACTCATTACTAAGAAAACTTCACCAGAAAGCATGGTACTATGGTAGAGCAATAGTAGGAGTGACAGTATTACAAATTCAATGTGGCAGAATAGTGCTTCAGACATGATTAACAGAGGAAGGGGCAAATTTCCTTGGCCGTCACATCTTTTGCTTCCTTGAGAAAATATGCAATTTGCATCGACTATACATCATTGTTGTTGAACCTGTCCACAATCAAAATTAATATGAATTTTAAAAGCTTGGCAGAGCTCATAACACAAGATTAACAGGTCAAGACTGAGAAAACAAGTAGAAAGCCGAAGGGGTATAACCCTCTCGGATACAACTAGATTCTAAAGAGGCTCATAGAGCTAATCCGTAAACAGATACATACATACATACATACATACATCTACATAATCAGAATAGACACTATTCACTTCATGCATAGAGACACATCTGCTGTCTTCTGAAATTTACATACCAGAATGAGGAATATTACAAACTACACTATTCCACAGATGAATTTACAGCAAACCGAGGATACCAGCGAAAACTCCATTTCCAAGAAAAGAGCACATGCATGCTTTGTAACAACCATCTCTTTAGACGGAAAGTAGACCTGCATCTTCTGCAATTTAAGATGATAAATGCTGATAAGCTCGCCAAAGAATAAACTATAATGGAGTTGTATTTTAGCAAGAATCACTAGCCAATTTTTCACAGTTGAGACATGAAGAAGGAAAGAAGTGGCAAAAAGATTTTGTTTGTTACTCATAATAGCAGCTATAACTTCAGCAAGTCAAGGAATTACCACATGTATCAGGACATTGAGCAACAGCAGCACGAGACAGCCGAGTGGAAAATCAGAAATTGTGAGGACTCATGGAAAGACCACACTCCAGATGTCCGGATATTTTAGCCTTGCAGTCTGGACACATAAATCCAATTGAATCCGAATGAGCTTCTGTATCATAAGCTTCAAGCTGGAACTCTGCTCTGCACCACACACATACTGTTGAAAGCTGATCTGGTCCTTCCATGTTTAAGATGATTCCTCCAGAATCAAATCCAACTGAGGCAAAAACCTCTTCCATCCTCGCATCATTACCCAACCCAATAGAAACAGATGGTAAAGATGAAGATTCATGTCCAACATCAAAGCTATATTTGAAGTGTTCTATCTCATCCAGCCTAAGCTCCTCAAACCCCGTTTCATTATCCAGATTCTGACCAATAGCAGAATATTCACCATTGTCCTACAGAGGTTGTAGTAAATAGATTACAAACCCGTGAAATTAGGGAATCATTTGAACAAGAGCTAATAGGAGATAGTATCTATCAAACAGAATGATTGTGAAATAACCTATATTCCAAATCCTCAATGCATAAAATCCAACACGACAGCAATCTGCAAATTTGGAATTGCCAATGATGGCGATAGTTCTCAAAGAATTGAAGCCTTTCCAAAAGTCAGGATAGATGGAGCTAAGATAAAACATGTTAGATTAATGTAAATGAAAAAGAGGATAGAAACAGGTTCACCAATCTAGTAGATGCTACAATGAGTGGGATAAAAAGATATAACATCTTAAAGATTCCTAATGATTACAAAAAGAAGGATTAAAACGTTCATCCTGGGTGCATCAGGTAGGTTGGGCAATGGATAAACTGTAGAAACAATCTCCTACATTGATCAGTATAAACATAGAAATGCCCAGGTGTTCGCTTGATGCTGGATTGTAGGATATTGAAGTGCTTATCAAACCAGGGATGTATTTAGAGCCTTGATAAACCCTGAGAGTAGAGGGGTCTCTTAACATAAAAATCTTTTCTGAATGCAGTAGTTGTCTTCCTGCAAATACATATTTTGGGCACTCTCATCTTAAGTCTATATATTCAGTTTCCAGACAGATTGGAGTAAGCACATGTTAGCCTCGTCCAAATTGACCTGAAATAGTCATCATAATCAAGTCATAGCCTTCTTCGTTCTCGCCTATGTTGGAGATGAACAAAAGAGGCCCTATACAAAAACTCCCAGGCAAGATAAACCTATTTAAATTTTGAATAATCCACAATCATCAAGAATCAACAAAGTTGACCATTTGTCAGAAACCATGAAAAAGGAGGAAAAATTTGTAGACCGTTGCTTGATACATTTTTTACAAGACAAAGACAAAGGCAAGGTGTCCTCAGCATCTATGAGATAAATGTATGACCTGTATATATGCAGAAAATGCATCTTTACCTTACTTGATCCTGAAAGAATGCCAGTAAAGTTGTGGAATGATTGCACCATAGGCTCTGAAAAGCTAGCTAACCCATCTTGAGTAGCATTTTGCTGAAGAGTGAATTCCATAGTCTTGGATTCAACATCATTATTTGCTTTAGTCAGGTGGTTTCCAAGACCAACTGCTAGCTTGTCATTCCCATCCTTCCTTATTTCATCACTCTCAGGGTGCTCAGGATTACTACAGAATAGTTGCACCATAGACACTGAGGAACTTGTTAACCTATTCAGAGTAGCATTTTCCTGAAAAGTCAGTTCCATAGTTTCTGATTCAACATCCTTTGCTTTAGTCAGGCTGTTTCCATTACCCGCTGCTACCTTATCAGTGCCATCCATCTTCATGCCTGCACCATCAGAGTGCTCGGAATCATTATGCAGTGACTGCACCATAGACACTGAAGAGCTGGTTATCGCATTCTGACTAGCGATTTCCTGAAAAGTTAGTTCCATGGTCCCTGATTGATGATTGTCATTTTCTTTCATCTGCTTGTTTCCCAAGCCCGCCATTGACTTGTCGCTTCCAGCCTCCTTTGCTTCATCGCCCTCAGGCTGCTCAGAATCATTGGTTGAAATCACTCTCGGATTGAAGTTGTTGGCCAAAATCTCGCCACTCTTATCTTTATCTACTTTCATGCAGGTTTTATCAGGCTGATTTCTGCCTTGTTCATGACATGTTTCAGCTTTAAAATCATTGGCACCTGACACCCCAGTATCAGCGCTTGGCCTCACAACTTGGTCAATGTTGGTAGGCATACTTCCATCGAAGTTCATTGTCGTACTAGATGGCATGCTGCTGACCTTGGCCGCAACTCTAGCAGTAGAAGTTTCTAGAACTGAATTTTGGGCATTTACAATTAAAGCATCCATTTTACATGTCCCTAAAAGCAACCCATCTTGTGGAGACTGAACACGCTTGTCTGCTGCAACAACAGCAGATACATCCACAGTACCTCTTGCATGGTTTCTCACATGGACTCCCACATGACCATTGTAACTACGCCTTTCTTCAAATACCTTATGGCAGAACTGGCATTCGTATTTTCCATCTCTAATTATGACGCCATCACCTACAGATGGCCCAACCCTATACCTTCTTGTAGTCCGCTGGTGAAATGAGAACAGATGCTGCAAATATGCATTCTTTTCTTCAAATGTCAAGTTGCATTTATAGCATTCAAAAATGTCTTGAACTTTAACCTCAGGGAGATTATCCATCTCCATCAAGGAAATTTCATTGCCATGTAGGTCTAGAGCAGATGAACTGGGTACAGCTGAATGTGCAACTATGTCATGCTTCGCCAAGTCACCTTCTCGAAGAGAATGTGGATTTTCTTGGATGTCTGTTGACAACACCAAACTGGTATTACTATGGAAGTTACTTACACTTTTAGAGACAGTGTCATCAGCCTGCTGAGTAAGCTGGTTTGCTTCACCAGACAAAAAATGGGACCGCAAGTATGATGAAGCCTCTTTGCATGATATAAATTGCTGACCAGTAGGGCTAGAAAAGAAAATGCCAAGTAAGAAAAAATTACTGGACTTGGCACACAAAACAAGAGAGAGGCAGTAAATATCTTAAAATTTAGGACATAACACTCTGTCAAATCGATCAAGCACAGCCTATCAAGTGAATTATCGTCATGGATAAAAGGTGCTGTTAAGTCATTTAACAAATTAGTAAATTCGAATATGCATACCGAGCAGTGGTTCCAGCCCCGTGTCCTAATCCTCTGAGCTAATAACCCTGACTCCAAATGGATCTATTCATAAGGAGTACCCTCAGCGAAGGAATCCAAGAGACTTGCCCAAAGAAAGCAAAAGGAATCTAAGACTAAGGTAGCTGGTGCAAATTTTGCCTATAATTCATTCTTCATAATTCTGGAGAAGGAATTCTGGGGGACAAAGGTTCATTTATTTGCATCAAGATGCACGGGAGCTTATTCAAGGTCGATTCGAGATTTCAAGTTAAAACTAGATTTCCATTTATCAGCTAAAATGAGTTCCTTGTGCAATTGACTGATTATCTAAATCTTAGTAATTATGCTAAATCCGGTAATAATCCCCCCCACCCCCAAAACTAACGTTTGTATCCACTAACTTGACAATGATGATATCCAAGATAAAACAGACTCATTTTACCCACTTCACCAACCCTAGAAATTCAAACAAGTGGATTTCTACAACCCATGTAGGCTGCAATGTGCTTAGGATTCGGAGTCCATGAGTTATGATACCTGGTTCTTGAGGGAAAACCTCGTGGGAGTCATCCCATCCCAGTAGCATCAATTAGATCAGTGGATACAGTTTCCGGAAGCAAATATAAAGTACGCACAAACTCATCAAGGAGCTAACCATTTTTTTCAGAACAAAGCATGCAATTTCATGATGCTTCAACAAACACATGAGATGATTTTGCAACACAAACTTTACATAGATCATGATTCTGTTCAATGAACATACAACAGAATAGTGACTTGCAATTTCTAAGTGAGCAACAATGTGCCACATAACACGGATGCATAAAACAATTTACTAAATGAACATGTAATCAACAAGCAAAAGTAAGGAATGAAAAAAACATAAAACCTGACATATCTACGGCAATAAACCCAGACGCGACCGTCGCGTCTTCGTAGAGCTAACAAGAGCTTCCAACCAATAGGCAATGTATCGCCAAATCCACTAGCATCAACATATTTCCTCCTCTTCCTTCTGCTACACCACTCCCCCTCCAAATCCCTTACAAACCCAAGTACCTCTTCTTCACTCTGTAATCCAACAGTTCTTTTATCCAATTCTCCACTGTACAATTCGTCCCCATTATTCTCCAATTTTTTTAAATCCACCACCTCACCATTTTTATTCATAATTTCCACTTCTACCCCAACATCATTCTTTTTCAATTTCATTTTATCCTTAGGTTTACGTCCTCTCTTTCTATTTTTCTCACGATCATTCATTAAAAGTAGGGTTTTTTCTTGAACCCCAGAAATAGCCGGGTGTGTTATCGGAGGAGGAAAAAGTGGTGGCGGAAGCGGTGGCGGAGGTGGTGGTGGAGAGTGAGAATTAGGATTGTGAATGAAGAATTTAAGGAAATGCATAATTGCGTGATTTTCAGGGTCGGAAGAAGAAGGGGGTTTGGGTTTAGAAGTGGAAGGGTGAAGACCAGGCACGCGAGAACGGTGGTGCTGGTGGCGGAGACGGGAGTAGGTTTGACGGCGACTTCCGGCGGATTCATTGAAGAGGGAACGATCGAGCTGAGGAATAACGACGTCGTTCGTTCGCCGGAGGTCGTAAGCTGAGTCGGAGCAGAGGGAAAGTGCGTGGAGCTCGGATTGGGAAAGTTTGCTGATATCTATGTGTGATAGTGCTTCTAGCTTGGGCCCATAAGTGGATGCGGGTGCAACTGTCGTCATTTCCGATGAGAATTCCGACAAGGGACAATACTGTACTGTAATGTACTCTTATGGTGAATAGTCAAATTTAGGTCCCTAGTGTTTGAAACTTTGTATTTGGGTTGGTTTCGTTCACATACTAATTAGGCAGAATTTTAATGTTGGGAGAGAGTGCTATATGTTAATAATGAAGTAATTACCATATTATAATTAATTTTTATTTTATAAGAAATTATTTTAATCTAACTTGATATCGCCAACCAAACATTATATATTTAAGATTATACTCATTTTATGCGTGATTTTGTGCTGACATTAGTTAAACCATACATCAACCAAGCTAAATACTAAGCTTTCTAAAGAGAGATGAGAAAATTACTTTGTCCCAAAAAGGTGGAATGAAAATAGAATCTATATTTCAAAAATAAAATTACATTTTAAGATCTACTTACAAGAGTACTAACATTAATGTACGTGTGTTGCACATGTGATTTAGTAAAATATGTGTATGTGAAGAATATGTGAATCAAACTATCATATGCTGAGTTTTAAAATATCTACATTAAGTTAATATATAAGTAACTTAATTGTGTACAGAGAAAAATATAGGGATATGTCATTTATTTGAACAAATACCAGAAAGAAAATTAATTAATGGCAACTAACTTATAATATATTTTGTTTTCTAATATTTTATTCTTATTATTTTTAACGTTTGCATCTTTAACAGTTTGACTCTTACTGCTATATTATAATCTATTTTATTAAAAATTTCGAAAAGAATGACTTGGATTTTTCGCAAATTAGTTAAATCAAAGTCTTTTTTTGGTTAATTAGGGTTGTTCTTAACATTAAAGAGAATTTTTTGTTGTTGATTCAAATCATAATAATAGCTCATCCCAAGTTTTAAATATTTAATTGTAATTATAAAATTTATCCAATAAGAATTTTACGTTCAATATAATTAAAAAATCATTCAGGGTACGGGCACCGCGCGTGTCCTATCTCAGTGAATGTTTAAGTTATGAAATAAAAGTGTAATTCCTGAAAATAGTCATTAATATTGACATTGTACGTATAACTAACTTAATTAAGAAAAAAACGTCTCATAGAAATCCTTAATCATCAGTTAATAATTCAATTTAAAATTTAGGCCACTTTTTTAATAAATAAAGTTAGCAGGCTTCCTTTTCAGTTTCAGTAGTACACCTAGTCATTGAAAACATAAATAGAGGATAGAACCTCACAAATATAGTAAACAACTAATAATCCATGAATTTCATATGAACACAAAATCAAAGTGCCATGACAATGAGAAAAGATATTCTGTAACACCCCGTAAATTTGGCTTAGGTATGAATGTGTTAAATGAGTAGTAAGGTTATATTTTGGACATGTGAAGTTCTATTGGTATGAGTATGGGTGAAAATAGTTATTTTAGAATCAAGACGAAGAGTGAGGTACACAAGATTCGATAAAATCTACGAAGTTTACAAAGGGTCAGTCTTGCAAGAGGTTTAGTGAAAAACGTGTAATGTATTTAGGAAAACTCAGAACATGAAAGTTGTAGGCCTTTGAAATATCTTTTCAACCATATATTGTTAAGCCCAAACAGATCTCTGTGCAAAAATTTATGTGCATTTTACAGAACAGTGCACAATCTCCGCGCCCAGCCCGCGCCCCGACCGCGGCCGCACATATGCAGCAGTGTTCCTGCCATTTTCTGCAGTCAGGTCCGCGTTCAGGCCTACAAGTGCGCATGGTCGCACTTGTAGGGTCATTTTTAAAGCCCTATTTCGTCCCCCACAGCCCCAAAACATAAAAACTTGCTCTAGAAAGGGGAGCTCTCAAAAACCTAACTCCTTAAGGGTCCCTCCACCACCCAAGGTAAGTTTTAATGGTGATTCTAAGTTAATTTGAATTTTCCAACATCTTATTAACATGGGTAAATCCTCCATATCATTAGATATTCGATTGGTACAACATTGTTGAGAGAAGGAACCCTAGAATTCGAATTCAAGGGATTGAACTTCAAAAAGGTAATGTCTTCACCCTCCAATTGATTCTAACATTGGATAATGATTATAGACTCTAGTTCATTAGTTATGTGTTGATGGGTTTGATAGAAAAACATGAATGGTTATAGGTTTGGGTTGTTGATTGTTGATTATTGGTTAAGGGTGTTGTTTACTTTATGGGTGATGAAGAATGATGTTGATTATAACCATTTGAGACTTTAGAATTTATCTAGGAGCAAGAGAATAGGTTATTGGGTGTAGAAACACCATTAATAAGGGTTATGAAGCTTTATGCCACCAAGTGTTTGATAAAATACCTAAGTGATCAAAATATGAGTATTGTTGCTAATTTGGAATCCCTTTTACTTGTATTGATATAGATTAAAGCTGAAAGGGTTGGCGGATATTGTATTATTGTCACAACCCAATTCCATTGAGGTCGTGATGGCGCCAGACACCACTGTCAGGCAAGCCAATCATTAAATAGTTAAATTAAATTCCTACTTTTATACTTTGAAATCATTACTTTTCATTTCATTACATAATAATCAGTAAAAACTGCTGAGTAAATAACGATGGTTTAACAATCCATTTAATAAATACATCCCAAAATTATCCCAGAACCCGGTGTCACAAGTGCATGAGCAATTTCTAGGAAACAATGTAATACTATAATTGTCCGGAATACAAGTTGGACAGAAAAGAAAATACAATACTCTGAAGAAGACTCTGCTAGCAGCGGATCGTCTCGAGAAGTGCAGCTCACCTAGGTCCCCATATCATCCATGCCAAGGCGCCAAGCGGGGACACTAGATGTACATGTACCTATGCAACAAAATGCACAACAAGTGTAGTATGAGTAGGAAACAACGTGTACCCAGTAAGTATCCTGCCTAACCTCGAAAAGGTAGTGACGAGAGGCCGACTTGACACTTGATAGAGGTCAATTCAATATAATCAAGTGTGATGTCAAACATGGATATTAAAATCAAATAACAAATAACAACAGGAAAGGACAACTTTTTCCATAAATTTATAAATCCAGTTTCCGTCATTTCAATTAGCAATTTACATCTTAAGGCAATTTAACAGTTCAAATCACATATGGTATTTAGCAATTATCATGCGCAGGAAATACCAAGGGTCGAACGGCCCGAACCAACAATAATAAAACGTACACTGTCGAAGGGTCGAACGGCTCGAACCATAGATGCATTTGTTAACCTGCCGTGGCGTACGGTCCGCTCCCATGAGAGTAGTGGAAGAAATCACCCTGCTCGCAGAATATAAATTGCGAAGCGGTCACGCGTAAGAATACATATTCAAACAGTTCACCCCGACTATATCGGGAAAATAATTACCCAAGAAATGACAATTTCGCTTTTAGTGGTCACAAAGATAGTATTTAAATCCTTTTTAGAAATTCATTTGTCAAGTTCTATAAGGTTTAAACATTTTTATATTCGTCAGTAAAGATACAAGTACGACAAATAAAATATGCTTTTGGGTCCTAAACTACTCGGACATAAGTATAATAATAGCTACGCACGGACTCCCGTCACCTCGTCCGTACGTAGCCCCCACAAATAGTAGCACATGATTTATTATTTCACCTATGGGGACAATTCCCTCTTACAAGGTTAGAAAGGAGACTTACCTCGCTCCGAAGATTCATGACTGGCTTCCAAGCCCTTTCAATGACTCAAATTTATGCACAACGCCCCAAAACTAGCCAAATAACGGGCAAACCAATGAAAATATACTCTAATACGTATGACAATTCAATTTATATAAATTCCCAACTCCGCTCGAAATTTTGACAAAATTGCCCTCGGGACCACGTGCCCGGATTCCTAAATTTTTCGAAGATAAAGTTTACCCATAGCCTCGCGAACTCAAATATATAATTCTCTCTCAATTTCATGCCCAAATTCGTGGTAACAATCCAAAATACAAATTCTAGGTCTTCCCTCAAAACCCCAAATTTCTACAATTTTTCTTCCCTAATCCGTGTATAATTCAAGTATTTAACTCAAGATGGGAAGAAATAACTTACCTTATGGAAGATGCTGAAAATACTACTCCAAAATCGCTCCAAAATTGCCTTCCATTGAAGAAATGAAGTGCAAATGAGCCAAGACCTCGGTTTTAAAATACACACTGCTCAGCCCCGACCTTCGCACCTGCGGTCCACTAGCCGCTCCTGCGGAAAAACCATCGCAGGTGCGACTCTAACTCAACCCGATGGCTCTCGCACCTACGACCCTCACTTCCGCATCTGCGCCTTCGCAGGTGCGGACATATACTCGCACCTGCGCTCCTGCCCGCGCCTGCGATTCCCTGGCCACTTCTGCGGTTCCGCACCTGCGGCCAAAACCCCGCAGGTGCGGTCACACCAGATGACAGCAACCTCAGTTCTTCCTCAATTTCAAATTTGATCCGTTAACCACCCGGAATCCACCCGAGGCCCTCGGGACCCCGTCAAATCACACCAACCTGTTCCAAAACATAATGCGGACCTGCCCGAGGCCTCAAATAACATCGAAAAAATGGATCGCAACTCAATTCAATCTTTATGAACTTTGAAATTTCCAACTTCTACCGAAACCTATCAAATCACGTCTGATCGACCCCAAATTTTGCAACAAGTCACATTCAAAATTGCAGACTTGCTCCAATTTTCAGAATCAGAATCCGACCCCGATATCAAATTTTCCATTTTCGGTCCAACTTCTCAAAAACCATCAAATTTCTAGCTTTAGCCAAATGACTCCAAAATGACCTACGGACCTCCGAATTTACTTCCGATCGCGCTCCTTAACACCAGAATCACCATACGGATCTATTCCCAGACTCGTAATCCCAAACAGACATCAAGAACACTGAAATGCACTTCAACCCAGACTTATGAAATTTCTTCTAAAATGCTAACTCACAATATGCGCTGAAACGCTCCCCGGTCATCCAAAACCCTATCCGAACATACGCCCAAGTCTGAAATTATCATATGAACCTGCTGGAACCTTCAAATCCTGATTATGAGGTTGTTTACTCAAAAATCCAATCTTAGTCAAGTCTCCCAACTTAAGGCTTCCGAAATGAGAATTTTCTTTCCAAATCGACTCCGAACTTCCCGAAATTCAATTTCGAACACACCTACAAGTCGTAATACCTGAAATAAAGTTGATCATGGCTTCAAACTGTCGAACGACGAGCTAGAGCTCAAAACGACCGGTCGGGTCGTTACATTCTCTCCCACTTAAACATACGTTCGTCCACGAACGTGCTAAGAACTGCTCTGGAGTTGTCTGAAATCACGGTTTAACACCTCGTGCACCTACCTGTGCTACTACCACTCAGTTGAGCACATTAGTTCGACCAAATCTGAAGATATCCTCTTTTATCCATACAATAAGCTCGGAACCCAATTCCAGCACCCGAAATTCTCTGTCAGGCCTGTTTCCAATATATGAACACCGTATCAACTACCACACGATGTACCAGAACATGACTGCATACCCTTGCTGAATTAGCACCATGCACTGCATAATTCATCATCTAACCACAATGACATTCCCTGAACCTTAATAGCCAAAATTCCATGAATCTGATGCTCCCAATGTACCTCGGGGCATATATATATATATAGGTCATTCTATAACGCTTACGATACCACCACATTGGAGGAGATGTGTAAAAATTCACAACCAACTGCATAGTTAACCAATCTTTGAATCTCTCCTCTTGACTAGAATCATCACCTCATTATGAACCGAATAATGGTATTTGTTCTTTAATATATACTTCACATAATCTTATCGCACTGATATCTGATCCAAAAATCTCATCTCACCCAGTATGAACCTCTCAGGCAACAAGTCACCCCAGACATGACCAACGGTCTCACATGATGCCACAATGCGCCAATAGGCCACAACTCGAACATGATACATAAATAAATGACTCAGGAAGAGACTACTCAACTCACGCAACTAATTAGACAATCGAAACGATGCTATAAACCTCCCTGAGAAAATGGGAAACAAAAACATCAGAAAATAGGTATAGGGAACCATACTCAGCCTCACACCGGTGCAGCGTGCAACCCGATCAAAATAACATACCCGTGGCGGCGTGCCACCCGATCCGCACATAAAATTACATAAGGAGCTACACACCGAGCTAAATCGCTCATTACCACAAAATATCGAATATCGGTCACAAGCACGCTAAGTACATAACACCATCTTTGGGAGACTAAAAGAGCCATACGCTACAAAATTCAAGCACAATTGAGGTGTGATATATGATCTGAATCTCAAGATCCATCCTGCTCACATAACATCATCACTATGCGGAACCTCAACACATAAGAAATTATCAAGCCATTTCACAACTCACACGGCACAATCATAATATTTCATGAGATAAACGAGGATGGAACAACATCTAATGTTCTAATTCCCCTCTTATAATGACATGACCGGTCGTTTTGTGTTCTAGGACCCCGTGCCCCTAAATGAGACTTCCCATAGTTTTTTTTACTGATTTATGACTTGCGAGGACGGGTGGTTCGGGATTTGGAGGAGTTTGGAGTGGTATAGGAACACTTGGTTCCTTAAGGTTGGCCTTAAAGGCCAAGTTTGACTTCGGTCAACATTGTTAGTAAACGGCCTCGGAATCGAGATTTGAAGGATCAGGTAGGTTTGTATGATGATTTCGGACTTGGGCGTACGTTCGGAATGGGTTTTGGATGACCCGGGAGCGTTTCGACGCCAAATAGTGAAATATGATTCCTTAAGTTCAAAAATTGAGGTTTGGAACGTGTTTTTGTGTTATCAAGGTCCAAATGAAATTTCGATACCGGGAATAGTTCTGTTATGTCATTTATGACTTGCTCGCAAAATTTGGCATCATTCCGAGTAGTATAGGTAGGTTCGGCGTATTGAAAGCGAATTCTAGAAATTGAAGTTCAAATTTTGATTCAACTTGGTTTTGGGGTCGGATTCATAGTTTCGTTGTTGTTTTTCGCATTTTGAGAATTCGACGAGTCCGTATCATGAAAACAAACCTGTTAGTGCCTTTGGACGGGGTCCCGGGGGGCTCGGGTGAGTTTCAGACCCCTCGGAGCTAAATACTAAAAACTAGAAATTGCCCGGTCAGGTTTCCTTCTTCGCGTTCGCGGGTGTACGGCCGCGTTCGCGAAGAAGGAGTGGGGAAGGGGCAGCGGATTCTCTACACGTTTGCGAAGCCTACCCCGCATTAGCTATGGGTTTGGGCCTCTGACCATCGCGTTCGCGCCCTGGTCCCCGCGTTCGCACAAGTGTAGGCGACTGGCCCATGCCAGTTTGTTCTTCGCGTCCGCAAGAAGCCCACCACGTTCGTGCAGGTCTAGCCCATCTAGCCTTTGCGATCGCGGTCCCCTTTCCGCATTCGCATAGAAGGGCCTTCAGGGGCCTAGGCGATTGGCCTTCGCAAACGCGGAGCCCCTGTCGCGTTCGCGATGAAGGGGGCAGCTAGGCAGTGACTTTTAAAACAGGACTTAGTCTATTTTTGGACGCTTTTCTTCTTCCTTTGGCGATTTTGAGAGCAAGTAAAGGAGATAATCGACCTAGCTACTGTAAGGTAAGTAATTCCTACCATAAATTTAGCTAATACTTAAATTCCTAGGTAGATTAACACATTAAAATAGTGGAAATCATGGGTTAGAGTAAAACCTAGGTTTTTATGGAAATGAGAGAATTACCAACGAACTAGTTATGAAATCATACAAAAACTACATAATATTGATCCTTAGGTTATGGGTGATTGTTTCCTTCAAAAATTTCCGGAATCCGAGCATGTGGGCCCTGGGGTATATTTTGGGATTTTGTAATTTAGGATGAAATAATCACTTAAATAGGGGAATTTCATGCTCTTGAGTATAGATTGATTTATTTATGCAATATTTAGCTAGTTTCGAGTCCTTGGGCGACAAATTTAGAGTTTCGGGCGCATTCTTGACCCGGGGACTTGACACGAGGTAAGTCTCATTTCTAACCTCGTAAGAGGGAATTTTCTCTTTAGGTGAAATAAATGATTATGTGATATTAAGTGCGGGGACTACGTATGTACGATGTGACAAGAGTCCGTGCGTAGTGATTATTCTTGCTATGTCCGGGTAGTTAGGTTCACACCATGCCTTGTGAATTTCACAATCTACTATATGCCTTGTAATTCCTTCGCATGCCAATGTGTTTCATGAAGTTCTCTTAATAGGTGTTTTCAGACGAGTCATTATTATTTTTTTGAAAAGGAATTTAAAGGAAAAATGTTATGTTTATATGTGACCGCTTCGCAATATATATATTCCGCGAGCGGAGTGATTGTTTCCACTACTCTCATGGGAGCGGGACGTACGCCACGACAGGTTAATATATGCATCTATGGTTCGCGTCGTTCGACGCTCTGGCAGTGCACATTTACTATTATGTTGTCCCAAACCGTACCTTCTGATATATTGTGTGCATGCTGCTTGTTTGATATTATTCATGACTTAAACTGTTAAATGACTTGGAATGATAGACTTTAAATTGTATGTTAGAGTTTCGACTCGAAGTAGGTTTCGTAACATGCTAGATATTTACTGTTCTATTATTCATGTGTACCTGTTACTCTCTTTAAGCTATACACATAATTATATTGTTTGGACCCTAGTAAGTGTCAAGTCGACCTCTCATCACTACTTCTTCGAGATTAGGCTAGATACTTACTGGGTACATATTATTTTATGTACTCATACTACACTTTGTACTTAATTGTACAGGTTCTAAGGCAGGTGTATCTGGGTATCAGTCCGGAGCTCGTTCCTGATTTATACTCGGTCGAGGCTTCTCGCTGAGCTGCTTTCCCTGACGACTTCCAGCAGCACCTTGTAGTTTTTCTTTCTTTTGTTATATATGTATATATTTCCTCATACAGTAGGACAGACTTGTATTCTTTTGGGTTCTCACTCTACTAGATGCATGTAGACTTGTGACACTAGTTCCTCGCACACACGTAGTAGACATTATATTTTGGGCTGTAAATATTAATTATGAATATCATGGCTATTTCTGTTTAAGATTACCTAAGTTATCCGTTTTGCTTATGTCTTAAATCTAAATTTCATAAGTGATGGAAATATTTTTTATAAATTAAATGAAACTCAATATTAAATTGATGTTGGCTTGCCTGACAACTGTGTCGTGACACCTCCATGAGAAGCGCTATACTGAAATGAATCGGACTCATATGGATCCCTTAATCATATTTAAACCCATCCACAAACCTCGAGTCGATTCTGATCGCACTGAACTAGGTTAATAGCCTTACTCGGGTCCATAATAACCCACTTCTTCTCATAACACGCAAGAACAACCATCGTAGCCGGAGCAAACCCCCACATTCCGCAACCGAATGAACCAAGCGCCCTCCAAGCATAGACTCTCAAATAAGCATTATTATCACATTCTTTATACTTGGTCTAGATCTTCAATCAATTAAGTGACTACACACCACACTTATACAATCTTCCCGTGGTCACGCTCCCACGACCTTCCACACAAGGTAGCAAGTCTGCATATCCATGCCACCGATCACACTAACGATGTATAGCAAATCAAGAATCCATAACCAGGATGCAAAGCCTCTTTCACCAAACGCCGATCTCAGGTGACGCTGAAGACAACACTAGCTTACTCTAAACATTCAAATTCCTTTTCTTGCTCATCCGATCTCATGACATCCTTGTCAACACCGAACCGCAACCTTGATCCTTACTTCCAGTTCCATACCGCTTACTGCACCTAACATGCCAATATGAAATAGCACAAGAATTCCATCATAACTCCTGAACCACTAATAGGGTGAACACTTCATCATATAGAAACATTTTACTTACCTCAATTTAAGAGAACCATAACAACACACGAGTGAATTCTCATAATCACAAAACATGCAAATCCTCAAGTAATAGTCTATACCACCATAATCCTTTCAGGATCCGCCTACCCTTGACAGGCCATAATACTTGAATGCTTCCAAATAAAATCTATTACGACGACCGACAAGCCTCGCACATACCGTCACAAACCACATGCATAACTTAATCACGCTGAAGGAACTAATCAATTTTGTACATGTGCCATTTCAACCATGGCTAACCAATCTATCTTCTTCTAATTTATCCTTAACTTGACTTAGAAATAACAATAGCTTCATCCAAAATATTGTGAACCCAAATCCACACTCCTCTCGAGTGACCTTATATCACGAGACCATGCTGTCTCAAATCCCGCTGGTCATCTCATACCCTCCAATGCTACATCGCAAGCCGAAGATAACATGGAACACTCCGAGCCTCCTATCACGGTATGCTGCAAAAGCCAAATTCTTAACCATGTCGCGGGCTGGAAATCCTTAAGCACCGCATTTTAACCTTTGGATTCTCTAGGACCGTTATTAAGAGTCACCCACTCCGACTTGGTCTCGAGTATAATCAACTCCAAGACCTTTCTAGCACATGAATCCCCCTCTCAATGAAGCACTCGGCTGAGTCACTTTCCTTGCAACCCGGATCTACACGAAGCAAAACCCCGGGCCTTCCCCAATAGGGCCAGGTATATCACACATCTCTCAAATCATATGCCCAAATACCATCTTATTCCTTTCCCCTTAGCCGTAATAACTTGCCAATACGCCGATAATCCTAACCCCATGAAAAGATAATCTTGCAACCCAATCGCAGGCGGTGGGACTCTCCCTCTTAGCCTGAAGCTACTCCTTGCACCACTCTGGAACCCACTGAAATTCTTTCTTCATTGCTGACATGATCTTGCTCAACCAACCCGTCAAATTCTTCTAAATTCTTCTGTTAGCATTCCATGAATACTCTAATTCTCTAGCATCATTCACATATTCGGCCTCTTACCGAATAGTCAATAGAATTCCTCGCATAAACTTGCCAACCACACGGCTGCTAGCCTACTCACAAGAGATAGCCCACCTGTGGAAATTACATGCCGACATCCTCCAACGTCGCTGCATAGGGAACAATCACTACGACGTCAATACCCCATCCTAAGCCCGTTCTCATTCACCAACTGCACCAGTCCGTTCACTCCTTACGGACATCTACTAAATGTGCGACCATATCTTCCAATTCAAAGCTATATTGCATCCTTCTTCATACCGCGCAACTCCTTCCTGTTGCATTCCATCTCCCATCGCAATAGCCAATATTTCAATTTAAGCCCGTGAACCCAATCACCGACACTAAAATTCTCAAATCACTCCAAAATTCTCCTCAAGATGTGCAACTATCTTACCACAAAACTCATATGCTACACTGCCACTCTCCCACTTTGGTCGAACTCCCCCTCTAAGCAATTGCTCGACTTCCGCTTTTTACACATGGCCTTCTAGAAATTTATCTGCCACCTGACACTTCCCACATGTCCTTCCTCATATTTTCCTGCCCAGCTGCAGCCTTACATCAATATCATCCCCTGTATCACTTAAACCAGCAGATCACCACAACTTTAAACCTTTCCGAAGATCATCTTTCTCGAGCCGCCTATATTAGAAATACCTATTCAATCCTGATCCACCGCACACCACGATCTCTGACAGCCGCTTCTTCAATACTACTTCACAATACTCTAACCCAATGCAACCGAAGAAACTATAGCACCGGCGAACTTAACACATTCTATTCGATCAAAGACGATGATACCACATCACCGATGAAGATTCCATCTCATTTGAAAACACCAAGTCTTATTAATTTATCAACCCAAACTTGAACAATTATAGTCCAGTTGCCTTTCCTCTGCCGGAACTAAAATACTGAAATCCCGAAATCACGCTCTGAGTAGAGCTCTTATCAAGTCATTCACTGTCTCAACACATGGGCAAGAATCCTACCACCACGTCAATTACTGCGCGATAATCATTCATGAACATCATAACATCCTGAGCATATCCTCAAAGCTCTCAGAAATATAATGACTGAGTTGAAACAAAAGAATATCCTTCCGCAGAGCAACGACAATAGCCCCAACCAACTACGCATGGACAACATCACACACCGTATCTGTAATACCATTACAATTCCCCAAATCCCCGATTTATAGCAAGCGCTTCGCGACGTATAAGATCGAGTAGGAAGAAAAATAGGCATAAGCCTCGAAGGAATCAAATTGCACGATGAGGAATCAAGAAGGGAAGTACTCCTAATAGACATGTAGCCTCTCGAAGATAAGTACAGACGTCTCCGTACCGATCCGCAAGACTCTACTAGACTTTCTCATGACTCGTGAAACCAAAGGGAACCTAGAGCTCTGATACCACGTTGTCACGACCCAATTCCATTGAGGTCGTGATGGCGCCGGACACCACTGTCAGATAAGTCAATCATTAAATAGTTAAATTAGATTCCTACTTTTGTATTTTGAAATCATTACTTTTCATTTCATTACATAATAATCAATAAAAATATGTTGAGTATATAACGATGGTTTAACAATCCATTTAATAAATACATCCCAAAATCATCCCAGAACCTGGTGTCACAAGTGCATGAGCAATTTCTAGGAAACAATGTAATACTATAACTGTACGGAATACAAGTTGGACAGAAAAGAATACAATACTCTGAAGGAAACTCTGCTGGAAGCGGATCGTCTTGAGAGGTGCAGCTCACATAGGTCCCCATATCATCCATGCCACTGCGCCAAGCGGGGCCACTAGATATACATGTATATGTGCAACAAAATGCACAACAAGTGTAGTATGAGTAGGAAAACAAGGTGTACCCAGTAAGTATCCTGCCTAACCTCGAAGAGGTAGTGACGAGAGGTCGACTTGACACTTTCTAGAGGTCAATTCAATATAATCAAGTGTGATGTCAAACATGGATATTAAAATCAAATAACAAATAACAGCAGGAAAGGACAAATTTTTCCATAAATTTATAAATCCCAGTTTCCGTCATTTCAATTAGCAATTTACATATTAAGGCAATTTAACAGTTCAAATCACATATGGTATTTAGCAATTATCATGCGCAGGAAATGCCGAGGGTCGAACGCCCCGAACCAACAATAATAAAATGTTCACTGTGATCGGCGCTCACCTACACTACTAAATAGTAGCAAGATGAGGGTCAATGCAGCTTTTACCCTAACGGGTCGGGATAGAATCCACAAGGAGTTATGATTGTGGGAGTTGAGTTCCTAAGTGATCTAATAGTGTTTCGTGCTCTTAATTGCACTTTTCATACTTTTGATTTTATATTAGAACTACGGTTTAGACTAATTGCAAATAGCTAATTAACTAACTAATATATTTTGAGTGTTTTCTTAATAGATAAAGAGGACTAGGGTTATGACTTTCTCTTAGGTTAGTACTCAACGGGATTCCAATACCCAAGGCAAAGATGTCATAAAGGGGATTGTGATATAGCCAATGCATGGAATTACCCACTCTACACCTCTCGGTAGATTGAGTGGCTTTGTCCTAATTGCCTCTCTCGAGACCAATTGGGTGTCAAAATCATGCAAGCAATATAAGCTCAAGTAGGGTTTTACTATCTCTAGGTTTAACCCGTTAATTGGGACTGTCAATCTCGTGGATACATCCCAATTTCTTGTTGGACTGATTTTCTAGACTCAAATTCTCTTTCTGAAGAAGAACCCAAGTCAAATAAATACCAATTAGTGTTTGCAACCACTAATTTAACATGGAAACCATAAATCAGCCCAAATACCAATTACCCATAAACATCTAAGCCTTAATTTAAAGGACCCATCAAACACCCATACTAGGGTTGAGCCACAACCCTAGCTGATGGGTTTAGCTACTCATAATAACTGAAGAAATCAGAGAAATAGATGAAGCAAAACCCATATAATTGAATTATAAAATAAAATTGAAAGATTCAATGTTGAAACCCTTCTAAAATTACTCAAAAACCTGAAGAAAAACCGTTCACGAGCTCCTGATAGTATCAGAGTACAAAAGCTGACCTAAAAATAAGAAAAGAAACTATTTGTACTAGGCCGAATTTTCTGGACAAAAATACCCCTGCGGGGTCTCCGCGGACCGCACAAAATGGACTGCGGCCGCGTTGAGGCCTTTGGCTTCAAAAAATGAGTCTCTGAACCTGGCCACCGCGGTCCGCATAAAATGCACCGCGGCCGCGGTGGCTTCAGTGCGGACCGCGCAAAATGGACTGCGGTTCGTGTTGGTCTTCTGGCCTTCAACATCAATGTTCTGTGAATCTCCTCACAGCGGACCGCGCAAAATGGATTGCGTTCCACGATGGTTTGGCTTCCAAAATGTACTCTTTGAATCTCTTCAATGCAGACTGCACAAAATGGACTGCGGTCCGCGGTGGTTTTTGCCTTAAAAATGCACTCTCTGAATCTCTTCAGTGCCGACTGCACAAAGTGGATTGCGGTCTGCGGTGGTTAGTTGGACTCTGCTTGTGCTTGTTCTTGGTACTTGTGCATGTTTCACTCCTTTTTGAGCAGGTTTTTGACTATTTGTCACCCTTTTTGACTAAACCCTGCAACAAGCACAACAAGTAAGCCTTTGGGACTATTTTGCATAAAATTTCATCCAAATCTTAAGCAAGAAAGAGTGTAAATTAAGGTAAAATCCCTAGTTATCAACTCCCCCAAACTTAAGTTTTTGCTTGTCCTCAAGCAAACAAAATAAGCCCCACCCCTTTTTGAGTAAGTCCAAGAAAATTTAGTTGTCCTAAGGTAACTTCTTCTAGCATCAATTGGGACTAACAATTGCCCTCAATGCAAATGAATCATTAACAACATTTGACCTTTTAACACTATGGATTTCAGTGCGACACAAGAGCATCAAGAGTTGACTCGACTCATCAACGAAACTCTTACTACTACTTTGGTCATTATGGAACCCAAACTCATACTCCTCAACTCTCCCTAAGCAGACCTCTCTTTAAGATTGTAACACTCAGAACGAGGATATTGGGAGTTCACTCATCTCTCTCAAGGAAAAGACTCAAGTCCGGCTCAAAGTACCATAGGCTTGCCCCTTATGTGAGTCGTCACTAATGCAAGTTTCATTCAACTCAAGATCATATAGGACTTTTGTGGATATATGATGAAGGCTTTTGGTTCAGGGTAGGAAATATTTGGTCTAGGTAGGTTCCATCTTCCCTTAAGCACTTCACTTGTTTCACTTTTTGTGCACATTCTCTTGACTTCTTGAGTCATTAAACTCTTTCTGAGGGGTTAGAGAAACATATTGTCACTCCTTCTTGTTCGTTTCAATCGTATTTCTCCTTTCTAAGCATTCCACACCTCTAATCTCTTTTCTTTCATTTATTCCCTTTACTTCTTCTAAATTGTTCATTCGTTTTTACTTTTTGAATTTCTTTTCTTTCTTTTTCATTGCCTTTACTTTTCTTCCTTTTGAACCTTCTTTTTCACTTTGTTATATTCCTCGTTTCTCCCCCAAACTCACGCTTTTTCCTTATGCTAAGGAAAGAAGGGGTGCCAAGAGAGGGTCAGAACGGGTAAAGGCTTGTATCATGGTTTTTGAAAGAAAAATGTCTAAGGCTCAAAAGGGTTGACTAGGGAAATTGTCATTGGTAGGCTATGAAAATGTTCCAGTCATCATTCAGATCAAGGAGAGCCTATAATCACATCTCAAGTCAAACTACACTTAGGATTTCGCCTTGACAGACATTCAGGGCAAGTTCTAGACTAATGGCGCGGGACTTGGACTTGCAATTCAAATTCTCACCACTCAAGCTATGGTATTGCTAAAGAAACAAAGTTGGGGGCCCACAACGACCTTAGCTATGATTTGAGCAACACAATGGTCCCGAAAAACCACTTGATGATTATCGGTCAACACAAGAGTCTCAAGGTCACAACTTTCACCATCCTAAGCACAACGATTTGTTTTTGACCATAGGATCAAAGGAAAATGTGTTAGGCCCAAGTGAAGATTTGCTTGAGGCACCATTACTCACTAACTACTATTTACACAAAACAAAAAGGCAAAAAGAAAAACAGACTCAAACCCTTAAGAAGGTTTTCACACCATCCATCCTCGGGAAGAGCCACCCGGTTCACACAAATTCCACCTTTGGAAAGAACCGTGGCATTAAGAAAACCAAAGGCTTATTGCACGTGAAAATTCAAAAAAAGTAGCTACGAAAATAAAATAAGAAGCTATGAAAAGGAACAATGCGGGAAGTAAAATGCGTAAAGTAGAATGAATATATACAAGAGGGGAATTAATCGAATGTACATAAGGGGAAATGAATATATACATCAGAAAGTAACTTTATATACAGACCAAATGTACAAAATACGAAAAGTAATAGAATTGTAAAGTTATATACATACCAAAAGCAAAAAAGAAGAAAGCATAATAAAGATAGTATCAAATATGTACAGTCATCCAAATCCAAAATAGGGCTACCCCCTCAATTGAGAGCTAGCATTGTCCCCAATGCTAACTAACAAAAAATAGCACACATAGAAGGAGAAAGAGTAAAGAGAAACTCCCTATAGGCCCTCTGTCTGCATAGGATTCTGTGTATGGGTCCCGGGATCTGTGGACTGCATGGGAACCTGTGACTGATCCTCAGAACCTTGTGTCTCCATCGAAACCTGGATCTCCTCTGTAACCTGGGCCTGTACTGGCAACTGTGGCTGACTCGAGGTACCTCCATGCGGGTCTGCCAACTCTATAACAATACCCTCAGTACTGGGAAACACTCTCTTCCTCTTTGGTGGCCTCTCTATCTCCGACTATGACTCAGTCTGGGTAGCAGGATCATGCAGCAGCAGGTCTAATGGCAAGTGATCTTCCTTCAGCTTATCTACCTCTTTCTTTAACTGCTTCACTGACTCCCTGGAGGCACGTGTCTTCCTCAGCTTCTTAGTCTCCTTGGCAAGCTCTTACAGTGCCTTTCCATGATTGCCAACAGCGTCTAGAATCAACTTTTGGTTCTCAAGGATCTTCTTCTGGTTGCCCAAAATCTCCTTGAGAGTGTCCTCCACGGACTGTGGGACCTGTGGCGGATGAGGTGCAGCTTGGGCTTCCACCATCATGGAAAGGACAGACAGCTTAGAAGTAGTTGCCTACATCCAGTTGTTGATACTGGATAGGGTCTGGCTCAGACGGTGGGCAGTCAGAGGGTATGCCCGTGATGAAGGAATGCCTGGGGCTGCTGAAGTGGAGGGGCCTGGAGCAATGTCTGGGGTGGATGAGGCAGGGTGAGTATATGCCATTACAACTACTGGCTCTTCAGACTGGCCAATGGAAACAATGGCTTTTCCCTTGAAATTCTTGCTTTTGGGGTTGTCATAATCCTAAAGGCTGTACCAGGAGAACGGGGCCTTTGGCTTCACTTTTACATCAAACTTCCTCCCTTTTACCTTTTGGTCCTCAAAGTACATAGTCAAGAAGTTGGGGAAAGGGTAGGATATGTCGCCTTCATTCACCGCTCGGCTGATGATCTGTGACATCACATTCCCGACGTTAATCGGGTACCCTGCCATGATTGAGGCCACCAGCACATCACGACTGAGAGGTAGAGAGTTTTCATGAAAGGTGGGGTCTAGCCTGCTACACACGAAAGTCTCCTAACCTTTAGCTTCAAAGTTTAATGTTCTCCTCAGAATCACCTTCCCTGCTTGCAACCAGTCTGGGGTGGTACCCGGGATTGCCAAGTGTTCAGCTAGCCATGGACGGGCATCATCCCCCAGGTTCAACTTCTCAAAATACTCTGACTCATACTCATCACCGAAGTCAAGGTACACATTTATTGTATTCCCATCAAACATCACTGTCAGATTCCGCACCTTAGTCGCTTTGGAGTTCTCTTTAACATAGGCAACATTAGTGTAAAACTCCTTGACCAGGTGCTCATTTGCCTCCACCACCCGACAATTGAAGTAGTCCCAGCCTTTTCTTTCTGTGAACTGTTTTAGTACATTGGGGTTGTCTGGCAGAAAATCTCATTTGATGAACTTTCGCTCCAGGATCAATTTCTTCTCATGCCACCATTCCCGGAATTTATGAAAGGTCGGTTCACTCACAAACCGATCTTGCCATGCTTCAGTATTTCTTGTTCTCTCAATTCCCCCTGTTTGGGGTTCATCCCCTGCTTCTTCTTCTTCGAAGTGCTCACCCGATAGTGAAGTTGTGGGTGAGGTGGAGTATTCATGATCACCCCCTGCAGCTGAGACCTCAAACGACTCAGAATGTGTTGATGCTTGGGCAGGAGGGGAGTTAGAAGGTTCATTTGTCAATCTGAACCTCTCCGGAAAGTCTGGGACAAACTCTGGTACTGACTCAAAATCAAATTCTTCTCCGGAGGGTGCATACTCACTTCACGATTGGGAAGCAGCTCTATCCAAGGCTCTGATTGTTTTTTTGGTGTTTTTTATGGCTTGCCGGACTTGGGGGGATAATTTGATCATCCCTTTGCCTCTTCCCCGGGAGGATTCTCCCTTTCCGCTTGGTTTTCGACCACCACCTCTTGATTGAACCATAATCTGCAAGTTGAATTCATGTAAGGTTTGTTAGTGGCCAAACAATGGGTAGATTAGTGAACACAAAGGTAGTAGGTATTTGGAGTTGGAGTTGCAGAAGTTGCAGACCGCAAACCGCACAAAATGCACTGCGGTTGCAGTAAAGCACCGCGGACCGCACAAAAAGAACCGCGGTCCGCACTGAGGTGGGGTTCAGACTACCCACACTCTAAAAAAGGTAACCACGGACCGCACAAAAAGAACCGCGGTCCGCATTGAGATGGGGTTCAGAATACCCACTCTCTGAAGATGATCATCGCGGACCGCACAAAAAGAACCGCGGTTCACGTTAAGGCACCGCGGATGGCACAAAAATGTACCGCGGTCCTCATCTGGGACTTGTGTGATATTTAATCACCGCGGACCGCACAGAGTCCCATCCTAGGGTTTCAATTTTACTTTTAATTCAAGTTTGAATGCACATGTTATTGATACCCTAGGTGTTTAATCAGTGTAATTAAATTAAGCATTGTGAAACAACCCCTACACATGATTAATGGACTAAAGAAGAAAAATGGAAGAAAGAAAAAGAAAAACTACTAATTAAACAAGAAAATACAAAATTAAGAAGTTAGGGGGACAAAATTAAACTTACTAGATGTAGGATGAAGATGAGATGAATGATATGAATCACTTGAAATTAGCAAGGGTGATGCACAGTGAAATTTTTACTGTTGAGATAGGAAGGAGCGAAAAGTGTAAAATGAGGCCCTTAGGCCCTATTTATAGAATTTTGGCCTGGGACCCACGTTACTTACCGCGACCGCGGACCGCATAAAATGACCGCGGTCCGTGGTGCTCAACTTTTGCTAGGACTGGGCACATTCTTAACGCGGACCGCACAAACATAACCGCGGTCGCAATGGTCCACCGCGGATCGCACAAAATGGCAATGCGGTCGCGGTGGCAACTTCAGAGAGTGAATTTTTGGTGAGACAGCTTTGCGTACCGCACAAAATGCACCGCGGTTCGCATTGCAAACTTCAGAGAGCTATTTTTCTTCAACTTAGCCCTGTGCACTGCATCAAAATAATCCTACAACATCCCACAACTAGTTAGTCCAAAAACAGACCCTACACTACAAAGTAAATCAAATAAAAACAAAAAGAAAAACACATGGGTTGCCTCCCAAGAAGCGCCTGATTTAACGTTGCGGCACGACGCATGTTACCCTCAATTCACTTAAGATGGAGAAGTTCCACCTCATGGCTGTCATCAATCTTGCCCATGTAGTGCTTGACCCTGTGCCCATTAACTCTGAAAATCTCCCCACTTTTGTTCTTTAGATCAAGTGTACCAAATGGAGTCACAAATACAACTTCAAAAGGTCCACTCCATTTCGACTTAAGCTTTCCCGGAAATAGACGTAACCGAGAGGTGAACAAGATAACCAAGTCACCTACTTTGAACTCCTTGCCACGAGCATATTTATCATGAAGGTACTTCATTTTTTCCTTGTACAAGTACGAACTGGAGTAGGCACGGAATCTGAATTCATCAAGTTCATTAAGCTGCTCCACACGAAGATTGGCTGCCACGTCCCATTCAAGATTCAACTTTCTCAAGACCCACATGGCCTTGTGCTCTAACTCAACCGGTAGATGGAAAGCTTTCCCAAACACCAACCGGTACGGATACATACCGATCGAGGTTTTGTAAGCAGTCATATAAGCCCATAGAGCGTCATCCAACTTCTTTGACCGATCAGTCCTATTTGCATTGACCGTCTTTGACAATATATTCTTGATTTCCCTGTTTGAGACTTCAACTTGGCCACTCGCTTGGGGATGATAAGGATTGGAAACTTTGTGATTGACGCCATACTTTTCAAGCAAAGTGTCAAAAGCTCTATAACAAAAATGCGACCCCACATCACTAATGATTGCATGAGGCGTGCCAAACCTTGTAAAAATGCTCTTCTTGAGAAATGCAATAACACTTCGGGCCTCATTGTTGGGTAGAGCCACGACTTCAACCCATTTAGAAACATAGTCAACTGCCACGAGAATGTATGTGTTCCCACAAGAGCTAACAAATGGGCCCATGAAATCGATACCCCATACATAAAAAATATCCACTTCGATAATGGTATTGAGAGGCATCTCATCTTTCTTCAAAATTCCCCCGGCTCTTTGACATTCGTCACATATCTTGACTAAGTCACTGGCATCTTTGTACAATGTAGGCCAGAAGAAACCACAACTTAACACCTTTGAAGCGGTCCTTGCCCCTCCATGATGACCACCATAAGGTGAGGAGTGGCATGACTCAAGAATCGACCTTTGTTCTTCTTCTGGTACACATTACCGGATGACACCGTTAGTGCAAATCTTGAATAAGTATGGTTCATCCCAATAGAAATTCATGTTATCCCTCCTAAGTTTCTTCCTTTGGTTGGAAGAGAGCTCAAAAGGAACAACACCAGTGACAAGATAGTTGGCAATGTCTGTGAACCATGGAATTTCTTGCTTGACACAGAAAGAAGTTGTTCATCGGGGAAACTGTCATCAATTTCAAGCCCATCACAAGGTCTACCTTGTTCCTCCAATCGGGAGAGATGGTCGTCCACTTGGTTTTCACTTCCCTTTCTATCAATTATCTCCAAGTCGAACTCTTGAAGTAACAACACCCACCGCATGAGTCTTGCTTTGGAGTCCTTTTTTATCATGAGATACCGGAGTGTCGCATGGTCGGTGTGAACTATGACCTTGGCACCCATAAGATAAGGACGAAATTTCTCCATCGCAAAGACTATTGCTAATAACTCTTTCTTGGTGACAGTGTAGTTCATTTGGGCCGAGTTCATTATTTTGCTAGCATAATAGATGGGGTGAAAGATCTTGTTCACCCTTTGGCCCAAAACCTCTCCCACAGCCACATCACTAGAGTCACACATTAGCTTAAAAGGAGAGCTCCAATCAGGTACGGTGATAATTGGCGTGGAAGTGAGCTTTTGCTTCAATAGCTCAAATGCCTTCATGCAATTGTCATCAAAGTTGAACTAGGAATCTTTCTTTAGCAATTTGCAAAGAGGATTGACCACCTTTGAGAAGTACTTAATGAAACGCCGGTAGAACCGGCGTGCCCAAGAAAGCTCCGGACTCCCTTTACCGAAGTTGGAGGTGGCAATGTAGAAATCACTTCAACCTTTGCCTTGTCTACTTCAATTCCATTTCTCGAGATTTTGTGGCCCAACACTATCCATTCTTCCACCATAAAATGACATTTTTCCCAGTTTAGAACTAGGTTGGTCTCTTCACAACGAGAGAGGACTTTGTCAAGATTGCTCAAACATTCATCAAAAGAGTCCCCAACTACGCTAAAATCATCCATAAATACCTCGAGGAAGTCCTCAACCATATCAGTAAAGATTGCCATCATGCACCGCTGAAATGTGGCGGGTGCATTGCAAAGTCCAAAACGCATCCTGGAGAAGGCAAATGTACCATACGGACACGTGAATGTAGTCTTTTCTTGGTGCTCCAGGGAAATAAATATTTGGTTATAACCTGAATACCCGTCCAAGAAGCAATAGAAAGCCCTGCCCGCAATCCTGTCAAGCATTTGATCCAAGAAAGGCAAGGGAAAATGATCCTTTCGAGTCACTTTGTTTAACTTGTGGTAATCCATACATACCCACCAACCTGTGACCGTTCTTGTTGGAATAAGTTCATTTTTGTCATTTTGGACCACTGTCATGCCACCCTTTTTTGGAACACACTGGACCGGAGAAGTCCAAACACTATCCGAGATTGGGTAGACAACCCTTGCATCAAGCCACTTGATTATTTTCTTCTTCACCACTTCTTGCATTGCTTCATTGAGCCTACGTTGGTGTTCTACGAAGGCTTTGCTCCATCCTCAAGAATGATTTTATGCATGAAAAATGCGGGGCTTATTCCCCGAATGTCAGCAAGTGTCCATCATATGGCCTTCTTCCTCCTCTTTAGCACTTTTAGAGTAGAGTCTACCTGCAATTGGGTTAGGCAAGATGAAAATATAACAGGTAAAGTATGAGAGGGACCAAGATATTCATACCTGAGGTGTGGTGGAAGTGGCTTCAACTCCAATGTAGGTGGCTCTTCAATTGAAGGCTTTGTCGGAGGAGTTTTCTGATTCTCCATGTCCAAGGATAGCTTTCGGGGACCATAGAAATAAGAACCCATGTCTTGTAGAGCATTGGTACTCTCAATTAAGCCATCAACCACAATGTCATCATGGTTCAATAAAGTTGCCTCTACTGGATCTTCAACATTTATCATAGAACTTGCATCATCAATAATGACCTCGGTGACAAGGTCCATGAAAGAACATACTTCTGTGCTATTGGACTGCTTCATTGACTTGCAAACATGGAACACAACCTTTTCATTGCCCACCCGGAAAGTGAGCTCACCGGCCTTCACGTCAACTAATGCCTTCCCCGTTGCGAGGAAGGGCCTTCCCAAGATGATGGGAACTTCATAGTCCACTTCGCAATCCACGATAACAAAGTCTGCGGGCAAAATGAACTTGTCAACCCACACCAATACATCATCAATGATTCCTAGAGGCCTCTTCATAGTTCTATCCGACATTTGAAGACGCATAGAGGTAGCCCTAGGTTGACTAACCCCCAATGTTTTAAAGATCGAATATGGCATCAAGTTTATGCTAGCTCCGAGTTCACACAAAGCCTTAGCAAAATCCGCACTCCCGATTGTACAAGGAATGGTAAAAGCTCATGGGTCTTCAAGCTTGGAAGCCATTGAATGCACTATGGCACTCACTTGGTCAGTCATCTTTATGGTTTCGCACTCCATAGACCGTTTCTTTGTGACTAAGTCCTTCATGAACTTAGCATACCCGTGCATTTGCTCCAAAGCTTCAACCAAAGGGACATTAATGGAGAGGCTCTTCATCATGTCGATGAACTTCTGGAATTGATTCTCTTGCTTTTGCTTCTCTAACCTTTGAGGATATGGAGGAGGGGGCCTAGGCAATGGTGCCTTGGCTTGTGGGACCACCGATTCCGTCATATCAATCACGTGTTCCCTAGACGGGTTCACTTCCCTTCGCAAATCCTCCCCATTATCATGAATGTCAATTCTCACCTCACTAGTAGTTGGCTCTTCCACCACTTGCTCAACCTCAATTGGTAACTCATCATTTGGTAATTCATCATCATCAACAATAATTCTCTTTTGTCTAGAAGAACTCGCCTCTTCCACTTCTTGTGGTCACCGCCATAGCGTGACCGACATTGTTGTTGTTCCCACCCTTGGGGTTCACCACCGTATCACTCGGTAGTGCTCCCTTTGGGCGTGTGTTCAAGGCGTGAGAAATTTGGCCTATTTTTACTTCAAGATTTCTAATGGAGGTGTTGTGGGAAGCCAATTGAGCATCGGAGTCCGCATTGCGCTCCATCATTTGCTTGAACATTTTTTAAATTCTTCCCATGTCATTACTTGATGAGCTTTGGCCTTGAGCTTGGTACGAGGGTGGATTACTTGGTTGTTGTTACATCGGGGGACTTTGAAAGCCCGACCCTCGGTTACCATTACCACCCCAATTGTTGTTGTTATTGTCTCCGCTCCAATTGTTCTCATTATTGTTCCCCCATTGTTGATTGTTGTTGTTCCCCAGTTTCGTGAATTGTTGTTATTGTTCCAATTGCGTTGTCTTTGATTATCCCAATTTTGATTGTTGCCTTGGTTGTTCCAGTTTTGATTGTTGCTTTGATTGTTCCCTTGGCTTTGATAATTATTAGCATAGATGACATCCTCATCTTGATCATCATATGAATATTCTTGGCTATACCCACTTGGTCCTTGGTCACCTTGATCATTGTTACTTTGCATTGGATTTCCCCGAGGTCTCCTTTTGTTCACCAACACATTCACTCCCTCCATGGCATTTACTTGCTTCGGCCCTTGTAATTGTTGAAGTTGTGCCTTGGCAAGTTGGTTCATAGTGGTAGTGAGCTCGGCAATTGCTTGCCCGTGTTCTTGAAGTTCTTTGTGAAGACCATTAACACCAGAATCACCCTGAGGTACATTTTCTCTACTCTGCCATGCTGGCGATATGTCAGCCATCTCATCTAAGATCTCGCATGCCTCGGGGTAAGTCAACTTCATGAAATTTCCACCGGCCAATTGATTGAGCACACATTGATTGACAGTGTTTATGCTCCGGTAGAAGGTTTGCTGAATCATGGCTTCAGTCATGTCATTGTTTGGACATTCCTTTATCATGGTCCGGTAGCGCTCCCAAATCTCATGTAAAGGCTCATTTGGCTCTTGTTTGAAAGCCAATATTTCATCTCTAAGCGCTTCCATGTGATAGGGAGAGAAGAATTTTGCAATGAACTTGTCTGCTAGCTCGTCCCATGTAGATATGGAGTGGTTAGGAGGTCTTTCGAGCCAATCAAGTGCCTTCTCTCTAAGAGAGAAGGGAAACAACCGAAGCCTCAAAGCAGCTTCTGAGACGTTCGTTTTCTTACTACCCCAACAGGTATCCACGAAGCCCTTCAAATGTTTGTAAGCATTTTGGTGGGAGGCTCCGGTGAAATAGCCTCACTGCTCCAAGAGTGTCAGCATCACATTTGTTATTTGAAAATTCCCCGCCCGAATTCTAGGCGGGACAATAGCACTAGCATACCCCTCATTTGGAAGGACCCGAGGGGCAGATCTGGGAGCTGGTAGCGGGGAGGGTCTGGAATGTCCTCATTAATATTGGTCTGTCGGCCCCGTCTAGGAGGTGGTACTTGGTTAATTTCATCTTCTTGGTTGTCATATACCTCCTCCCCCGCAATAACATTTCCCAAAGGATCCGCCATTAACACTTGAGTAGATTCAACACACACGTTAACAGAAAAAGGAAAGAAAAACACTTAACACCACTATTCACGTAGATAATCAACACCGTATAACTCACCGGCAACGGCGCCAAAAAGTGATCGGAACTGACCTACACTACTATAACGTACCAAGATGAGGGTTGGAGCAGCTTTTACCTGAAGGATCGGGATCAATTCCACAGAGAGTTATGAATATTGGAGTTGCGTTTCTAGGTAATCTAGTAGTGTTTCGTGCTCTTAATTTCACTTTTCATACTTTTTGATTTGATAATTATACTACGGTTTATACTAATGGTAATTTGCTAATTGCTTAACTAATGTCTTTTTTGTTGTTTTCTTAATGGATAAAAGGCACTAGGGTTATGACTTTCACCTAGGCGAATATTTGACGGATTCCAATATCTAAGGCAAAGATGTTATGAAGGGGAGTGTGATATAGCCAATGCTCAAAGTTACCCACTCTATACCTCTCGGTAGTTTGAGTGGCTTTGCCCTAGTTGCCTCCCTCGAGGTCAATTGGGTGTCAAATACATATAAGCAATATAGGCTCAAGTAGGGTTTTACTATCTCTAGGTTTAACCCGTTAATTAGGACTATCAATATTGTGAATACATCCCAATTGCTTGTTGGACTGATTTTCTAGACTCAAGTTCTCTTTCTCAAGAAGAACCCAAGTCAAATAAACACCAATTAGTGTTTGCAACCATTAATATTAACAAGAAAACCATAAATCAGCCCAAATACCAATTACCCATAAACATCTAAGCCTTAATTTAGAGGACCCATCAAACACCCACACTAGGGTTGAGCCACAACCTTAGCAAATGGGTTTAGCTACTCATAATAACTGAAGAAATCAGAGAAATAGATGAAGCAAAACCCATATAATTGAATTATAAACTAAAATTGAAAGATTGAATGTTGAAACCCTTCTAAAATTACTCAAAAACCTGAAGAAAAACCGTTCACGAGCTCCTGATAATATCAGAGTACAAAAGCTGACCTAAAAATAAGAAAAGAAACTATTTATACTAGGCCGAATTTTCTGGACAAAAATACCCATGCGGGGTCACTGAACTTACAAAACTCGGCCACAGAACTTGGATTTTAACTTACAAAACTGGGCCTCTGAACTTGGCTTCCGCTGTCCCCATAAAATGCACCGCGGCCGCGATGGCTTCAGTGCGGACCGCGAAGAAAGGACTGCGGTCCACGTTGATCTTCTAGCCTTCAATGTTGATGCACTCTGGATCTCTTCAGTGCGGACCGCGTAAACTGGACCGCGGTCCTCGTTGGTTTTGGCCTTCAAAATCTACTCTCTGAATCTCTCCACCGCGGTCCGCATAGAATGGACTGTGGTCCGCGTTGGATTTGGACTTGAAAAGAACTCTCTGAATCTCTTCAGTGCGGACCGCATAAAATGGACCGCGGTCCGCACTAGTCAGTTGAACTCTGCATGTGCTTGTTCTTGGTACTTGTGCAGGTTTCATTCCTTTTTTGAGCAGGTTTTTGACTATTATTCACCCTTTTTGATTAAACCCTGCAATCAAGTACAACAAGTAAGCCTTTGGGACTATTTTGCATACACTTTTATACAAAACTTAAGCAAGAAAGAGTGTAAAATAAGGTAAAATCCCTAGTTATCAAATCCATGGCGATTCCACCATCTACAGCCTCATGGATCCCTCCTTAACATGTGTCACCGCTCTTGAGGCCCTCAAGTGAACCATAGGGGGTTCACTCACCTCTTATGATCTCATTCCATTTTCCCCGGCCATCCATGACCATCCGAGTAAGATCTTTACACTTTCCGGTTGAAACCGGTGGTTCTTTGAGTTTTGTTATCCTTTATGGGTTCTCTTTGGAAACCCTAACTTTGAACCCTCTGATTCCTTTAGATCTGTAACAAATCTATGTGTATTATGAGGTCCTTGCTTGTTTTCTTTCAAGATTCTCCCGTTTCTTGAACGACTCTTCATTTTTTCAAAACTAGGGTTTTTAAAATCCTTTACAAAATAGTTTTCCTTCTAATTTCTCAGCATTATTTTATGATTTTATCATGTTTAAACGTTATTTGGAGCCTTTCCGTTTTTATTTGAGTTATTTTTGATAAAACCCCCTAAATATCTCGGGTACAATCTGTGAGTCTGAGTTATTTGCGATAATGTTTACTTGTTCTAGCATGACTACCTTGCTTTCATATGTACACTGTGTGATTTTGTGATTTTTCTCTATATTTGCTGTTAGGGTTTCTGATTCTTTGTCACCTCTGCCTAAACCATGATTGTCTACTGGTTCCTTTAATTATTTGCTACGAATCCCTAATTTTGTGATTAGGGCTTCTGATTTTTGCTTAATATGCGTTATTCTAGTACTGTTTTATCATTTTGAATCTTTGAATATGTATGATTAGTGCTTTATTGATTTTTACACAATACTCTTTACTGATTTTTGAGCATTTCCTTAAATATGTGATATCTTCCTTTGAGTAATACTGATTGCCTGATTTCGAGTATTTCCTTACGTGTGTGATATTCTCCTTGATTGCTACTGATTCTATGTGATTGAATCTCTGGGAGATTTTCTTGTTGATTTTCAGAATTTCCTACTTTATTTCTATGAATAAGGCTGTCAAATTGATTTACATATATACTTTTCTTAATTAGGATATTCGAAATTTGGTCTTAATCACATGCTCTATACTTTTGCTACTCCTTATATGGTAAAATCAGTTCTTCAATTGATTTCTTTCCTTGTTTATCATTGTTTGTATCCGCTTGAACTATGACTCCTTAATTATAGGGAGTACTTATATTAATTGGATCCTAATTAGAGTTTATTTCTATAATTATGCTGAACTATTACTTGTTACCATTCTTTTTCTGCCTATTCTCAAACTATATATACTTCACTCTTTTATTATCAAAGAGACACGAACGGACATTGTTCTAAACCCTTTCTCACACACACACATACTCTCTCTTGCTCTTCTTTTTGGTTACTTGCTACTCTCAGTCGGCTGCAAGCCAAGACTGAGTATTATACTCTCTTTCTCTTCACTCTGTGCTTATTATCTCTTACTGGTATGTCCTCAATTTAGTTTAAAGCTTAAAAAAAATATGTTTCTTTTGGTATTGCAATTCATCTTATTTCTACTATGCTTTTACTTATGGTTTTGTTGTTTACCCTGCCATTAGCATGTCTACTTGTTGCTTACTTATATGATTCGTAAATTTTATCCCCCCTCCTTACACTCAACATGTTACTCCTTTAAGATCCCTTAATGTGATTCTGTTTCACTTGTATTCCTGTGTTTCTTGGCATGATCACCCTTGTGGTAAAACTGTTTCTGCGGTTAATAAATTCTGTGTAAGTATGTAATACATCCTCAATCCTCACCCCTCTTAGGATTTCTCTGATTCTAAACTTATGTGCAATTCTTCCTACTGTGTCCCTATTCTTATGTGTTTCCTATTTGTCCCCCAACCCCTCATCTCCCTGCTTGTAATTGTTGAACTTGTTCTAGTTCCTGTTATACTCTATGTATGCTGTTTTGGTATGTTATGTGTTCTGATTACCCTACTCTCTCTTTCAAACTATTTTCACTGAAGTAGCCTCTCCTATTGTTCTGCAAAACTTATTTCAAACCAGTCTTTTCAAGAAAAATCTTTTTCTACTAAACCATTTCAGAACTATGTCAAGCACTCTTACTCTACTCCTAGAAACTTAGGTTCTGCCCCTCTAATGTATGACTGCTTTGGGATCCTTATTGTTTAACCAAAGAATTAAATCCTTTGACAAAAGCTATTTTTAGGATGAACACGGGTTACTGATAATCAAGGAAATAATATTAAGTAAAGAAGAATAAGTCAATGATGATAATAAGATGCTTAGAAAAGTAAAGTGTATTGTATTTGTCCTTTTGATGTCCTTGGCAAGTTATATTGCCTTCCCTTATATAGGGAAGTTCTTAATATAATGTCTACCTCTTACAATGATCGCTCATTAATGACTAATTATTACATTAATGGGACGTTACAAAGCGTAACCGTAACTGTTGCGTGAAGGTTGTATAATATGTGAGCAACTAATTAAAGATCCCTAAATCTGCCCGTAGCTTTGTCCGGATTCATTCTGACCGTGTCTCTTCCTTGTCTCAATTAGGCTGAGTTTCTCGTAGCTGATCACCTCGTAGGTTTATTGATCCGTGCCTCTTTGTTCCGTACCTCTTTGTAGAATCATATCCAGCTGTCAGGTTTTCCTTGGTCACCGTAGCCGGCTGAGTCACCAAGGATTATCATATGTGTGAGACTCTTTTTTACCAATACAGATAGTCCCCCCACTTAGCACTTATTTATTGATTAATATTTGGTAAGTGGATATGCATTTATGGCGGGAATATTTTGCCTCCGTTTTACCTCGAAATCTTGTATCCTTCTTTGAACATAGGCGTCGCCTGTCACTTCCATTTAATGCTCTAGCCACGTGCTCCCTCCGGATTGGTTCTGCAGTTACTCGGCGCCTTCTAGGGATTTTTGCGGCTGCATCAGTCACGAAGTGACACCTTCAATTATGACCTTTCTCATCATGTTTGACGGTTGTCTTCAAGTATAAATACCTCTTTTCTTTTCTTTACTTCCACGAAACACTTTCTAACTTGTCTCTTTTATTTGTAAAGAATTTCTTCTTGTCTTCGTAAACATGTCTTCTTCGAACCAGTCTAAAAGAGTGATAGACGTCAAAAATTTGACACCTTCTTCTGTTCTGACTCGGAGTCGGGGGGTGGGGGGTGGGGGTGGTAGACTGAGGAGTTTAAGCTCTACTCCTTCGAGAGGCTCTTCTTCTTCCCAGATTGTTTCTCCTCCTTATGCTAGGTCTTTAGTCTCTCCATGAGCTAGGGCTTCCAGGTCATTGTCCAGTGGTAGAGAACATCATGAAACCCTACGCGAACCACGAGTGGATGAAATCATTCCTGCTGAGTTTACCTTCACTAGGGATAGTCAGGTCCTTGTAGATCAGTCGTTATCCCTCGATAGTATTTATAGGTATCCCACTATTATTACTGAAGGTTTGATTCCCCTTGTTCGTAGGGAATGTTCTTGGGAGTCTGATTTTCCCATTGTTATTCCGAATAGCAATCAAAGAATAACGTCGTACAAGACATGAAATTCTTTTGTTTACACCTACCCTTTCCCTCTAGGGTTTAGACCTCCTATTGATCCAGTCATCATCGAATTTTGTCGTTTCTTCAACATTTGCTTAGGACAAGTTGGTCGTTTTGTGTGGCGGGTTGTCGCGTGTCTTAGATGTTTAGCTTCTTTAGCCTCGGTTCCTTTTACCTTCAATCACCTCATTCATCTTTATTCTCCTACTTTATTTCGTCAAGGGGTTTTCACTCTGGTTGCTAAGAGCAAAAGAGTGTTGGTAACCCTGATGGCGATAAGGATAGAGGTTGGTACCTTCGGTACGTTGCTGTGCCCACTGCTGGTTTAGCAGGCAAGGAAAATCTTCCCTTCCCTGAGAAGTGGAATCGTGCACGTGAGTACATTTTAGCTCACATTTGTAATTTTTCTTCTCTTTGCTTTAAGTGTTTTATTAACACCGTAGCTATTTTCTTCTTCTTTTAGCAATCATAGGTACTGTTGAGAATGTCTCCGGTATCCGTGATTGGGTAGAAAAACTTTTGTCGGTTGCTCCATTGGAGGAAAGATCTTGGAAGTACTTCTCTGGGAAGTACAGTTGGAAAGTAAAGACTCACGGTAAGTGAAACTTTTGTTTTTTGCTTCTTTTCCTTACTTGAGCTTCTTTTTCTTCGTTTGTTTAACCTTTTTTATTTTGACAGGGTTTTCTGCTTGGGGGGTGTCTGCTGCATCCATTCCGAAGATGTCTTTGGACCAGGATCAGGAGATTATTACTGGTTCCTCTTCTTCAAAGAGGAAAGTTAGTGGGTCTAGGACCTTAGAAGAAGAAGAAGAAGAAGAGGGCACTTTGGTGCATAGGTCACATAGAGAAAGGGTGGTCTCAGACGATGAGTCTACACCCGTGGCAGTGTCTTCCGTGCCTGATGTCATACCTTCTACATCCGGGGATGCTTCTTATTCTCTTGCACATGATTCCGTGGATCATCTATTCTGCGAAGGCTTTGGCCCTGCTGCTAATGAGACGCCTCTGGCTGTTTTTGCCTCCTCCTTTAGAGAAATCTCTTCGTCCGTTCCGGCTATTTCCTCTGCTCCTTTGGCCATTACTATTCCTGCTGCTGCCTTGCCCATGGCTTTCTCGTCTCCTCAAGTTTCCATGCCTGATACTTCTTCTGCTTCACAAATTTCATTACACGTGGCTCCTTTATCTCAGCCTGCTTCTATGCCTCCTGTTAGAGAAGTAGGGTCTTCCAGCATGGAGATGAGGCAAGTGCTAATTGGGGTTCCAGCTGATGGGAGCCTTTTTAAGAAATCTGGCCAACCTGAAGTGTGGCTGAAGCCTTTGATTGGCCGAACAGAGAGGACCAAGCTTGATAGCCATAGTTCCCTTACATGGGCTAATGAAGTCGTACATTCCTCTTTGAAGGTAAAATGCATTTTCTCTCATTTCGTTTTTGTAAATGAAATCTATCGTATCTAATTGATTTTTTTCTGTAGACCAATCTTATAGGCATGGAGCTCATGAAGAGGATTTCTAACACGGAGCAAGAGCTAAAGGAGTGGCATGCTGAATCAGGGAATTGGAAGGGGAAATATGAAAGCCTGAGGCTCGACATGGAAACTTTAGAAGAAGAAAAGTGTACGTTGGAACGGCAGATGAGATTCGTGGCTGAAGAGTTGGATGTGGAGAAGGCTTCTTCTAACCAAGCGGACAAAGACAAGAGCATTCTTGAGTGTTCGTTTACTGAGAAATTATCCCGTGCTTAAGAAGAAGTTAAGAGCTTGAAAGACTTGCTGGGCAGAAGGAGGAATACTCAGGCAAGCTTGTGCAGTCACTCACCCAGACTCAGGAGGATCTTCGCAATGCTTTAGACAAAGTCCAATCTCTAGAGGAGTCAATTGTTCTTTTAAGGGATGCCCATGAAGCTGCTGAAGCTGAGAAGGACGAGCTAAGAGCTGAGCTTCAGATATGGGAGAGAGATTATGAAACTCTTGAAGAGGCGGCTTCTGTCGATGTTAGTTGGGCGTACATGAATTCTCGCCTTGACACATTGACGGAAATGCGTCAAGAGGGTTTCGACCTTAGTGCCGAAATATATAAAATCAAGGAAGCCACGGAGAAGGCTCAACTAGGTCAGAACCTCTCTTCACCTGAATGTGAGACTCCTGCTGCTCACGCCTCTTCGTCCCAAGCTGCTCCTGTTCCTACCGTTAGTGAAGAAGTCAATCCTCCTTCTCAAGAAAATTAAGATTTTGGTTCACCTCCCTTTTTTTATTTGATTGGTGGTTACCCCCAGCTCCATTTGGGGTAAATTTGGATCTTTAAAAGTCCCCAACTGACAACTTAGGGGCACCTTAATGTACAAAAACTATATACGGCTAAGTATCTAGTCAATACTTAGTTCTTACTTAGCCGCTTTTTAAATATATGCAAGTATGACTTTTCTGCTTCGAGTTTTTGTTTCACTCTTAAGTCTTTTGCATGTTTTATTTTTGAGGTTTTTATTTTACCTCTGATTTCATGTTTGATTTTCGAGGTGTTTGTTTTACGTCTGAGTTTTTGCATAAAGATACTGAAATTATTCGTACCTTTTCATAGTAGGCACGGTGTTGCATATAAAATGCAAGCCTTTTTGTAAATAGGCATTGTTTATGAAAGAGGGCCCTTTTCAATCGACACTTAATGAAGAAGACGTCTCAACTTCATAATGGTTTAATAATGCAATAGAGTGATAAGAATTTTTCACATGTTTAAGAATGTTTTTGAGGAAAGTTTTTTTGTTTGAACTTCCACAATATTTTACATGTGTTTGATTATCGTCTAAAACTCATGTTGCAACTGTTTTCACTTAACATATTTGATATACACTTGTATTTCGTAACTGTTTTTCACACGTAACAGTTTTTTCGAGTTAATACAAGAGAGTAACTATTTTTCGTTCGTAACTTATTTAAGTTGGGGTTTTCACCCGTAACTGTTTTTATTGACAACAATTTTCAATAAGTACGAGGGAAATGCTCTTATATCCATAACTGTTTTATTTGATAACAGTTTTCTGAACAAGTACAAGGATTTTGATCTTTCATCCGTAACTCTTTTATTTGATAACCATTTTCTATATGAGTACAATGATTTCGTAACTGTTTTTAATTACAACAGTTTTTGCATGAGTACAATGATGATGATCTTTTACCCCTAATTATTTTTGGTTACAACAATTTTCTTTTGGATAAGTACAATGATGCGTATTTATTCCTCGTGGCTAATATTTTCCCTTTCAACCTGAACATGTTCGAAAGTTTTTTTGGATTAGGCTTTGTATTTGAGTCTTCAACTCTTTCGATTCTGCTCGTATCACTTGATTTGTTGGGTAGATGGATCTTTAGGCCCGAGATTTGAATTTTTGATAGTCTTCTTTGCTTCGTCTTAGCCTTCCATACTATATAGTCCCCCAAGTGTTTGAGCTTTGAAGAATGAAATCTCGAGCACTTGACTATTCCTTCCTTGTGGTCCTTTTCCCGAAAAGGAAAAACATGCAGGACTCGAAGGTATAAAGTTTTTAGATGATGACTGCTTAACCCTTTAAAACGTCCATCAGAAAGTGTAACCCTAGACCGGGAATTCAGTTATTTCCTCGCATCTTTGCAGGTCTAATATCATCATCTGGTGATGGGATAGCTTTATGCCTATCATCTAAAAACGTTAGTAAAATTTTAAATGTTCAAAACAAAATCGAACGTGCGATACCTAACCGGGTGTACTCCTTTTCCTTAGAAGTAGTACTTCTTCAAGTGGATGGCATTCTAGCTCGTCGGTAGGATTCTGCCGTCCATAGCTTCTAGTTCATAGGCGCCCTTCCCAGCTATGCCTCGGACTTTGTAGGGTCCTTCCCAATTTGGACTTAGCTTTCCTGCGCCTGTTTCTTTTGTTGATTGAAAAACTTTTTTTAAGGACGAAGTCCCCAATCTTGAAGTATCTGAGATGAGCTATACGGTTGTAGTAACGCTCTATGATCTTTTTTTGAGCTTCCATCCGTATTAATGCTGCTTCCCTTCGTGGTTCGAGCAGGTCCAAATTAGTCCTTAACTCATCGTCGTTTGCTTCCTCTGTGGCTATTATAAACCTTATGCTTGGTTCTCCAATCTCCATGGGTATTAAGGCTTCTGAGCCATAGACAAGTGCGAAGGGAGTTTCTCCCGTGGCTGTTTTTGATGTTGTTCTGTATGCCCATAATACCGCTGGTAATTCATCAGGCCAATTTCCTTTGGCTTTATCTATCTGCTTCTTTATATTGTTGATGATGATTTTATTTGTTGACTCAGCTTGACCGTTAGCCACGGATGGTATGGCGTTGAAGTGATCCATTTAATTTGCCAGCTTTCGAAGTATTCTGTGATTTGTGAGCCTATGAACTGCGGGCCATTATCACACACGATTTCCCTTGGTATGCCAAAGCGGCATATTATGTTTCACCATAAGAAGCTTTTAACTTCATTTTCTCTCACCTGTTTGAATGCTTCTGCCTCTACCCATTTTGTAAAATAGTCGGTTAGTACGAGTAGAAACCGTAGCTGTCCTTTAGCTGGGGGAAGAGGTCCTACTATGTCCATACCCCATTTCATGAAGGGCCTTGGGGATATAATTGGATGCAATAATTCCGCTGGTCGATGCATGTTATTGGTGAACCTTTGACATCTGTCGCATTTGGATACGAAGTTCTCGGCCTGTTCTTCCATCTTAGGCCAATAATACCCAGCTCTGATTAGGGTTCTTACCAAGGATCTCACCCCTGAGTGATTTCCACAGTGTCATTCGTGGACTTCTTTCATCACAAACTCCGTCTGATTAGGTCCGAGGCATTTAGCTAGGGGCCCTCCGAACATCTTGCGATATAATGTACTACGAATAAGGAAGTACCGTACAGCTTTACGGCGGAGTGCTTGAGCTGTTTTCTTGTCTTCAGGTACGGTACCATTCTGCAAAACTTAGAATTTTGTTTCTCCAATCCCAGGTTAAATTTTTGAAAGTTACCTCATTCTGTACCGGTCGATCGCTGAATGGAATAGATGAACGACAATTGTATTGTCTTTGTTTGTTACTTCCGTGACTGCTGCGAGGTTAGCTAATGCATCTGCCTCCGCATTTTCTTCTCTAGCTATTTGTATTACCTTCCATGTTTTGAATTGTCTCACGAGCTCTCGTGCCTTTTCCAGGCACTGTTGCATGCGAGTCTCTCGAGCGGTGTAAGTCCCCTGCATCTGATTTACTACCAGTTGGGAGTCGTTGTTGATTACGATTTCCTCGATTGAGAGTTCTCGTGCAAGTTCTAGTCCTGCGATGACAGCTTCTGTAAGACCCCGGAAAATTTTGCCAAGCGATATAGGATTTTGAGGTGCCTGGTCGACTAATTATAATATTTTATGTGCTTTAAATATGATGTAAATTAAATGGATGCAATTAATAAGTGTATGAGTCATATAATAAGTGATGTGAGGTCCAAGGGTAAGTCTAAATCTAAGCCAAATGGGAAAATTTCATAATCGGCTAAAATTCTAAATGAGTTTGCACTAGTACTCTCTTTGAAGGATCATATCTAATTGTGTATTAAGTATTATGTGATGAATAACCTATCAAAAAAAAAAAACGCTTCAAACCGTTTGTTATTTGGACATTCCTACGCAAAGTTATGGTCAAATTACCAAAAGCTGGAAAGACGCGATCCTGCGTCGAATCTGCGATCGCCGAATCAAAATGCGATTCGCATTTTTGATATGCGATCGCATATCAGGTCGCAGACTGGGCCAGTGTTGCCCAATTTTGGGCAGTGATTCTGCGATTCACTATGCGGCTCGCATGTATGTTATGCGATCCATTATGCGATCGCATACCCTGTTTCGAAGGCTTATTTTTCCTATTTTTATAACCCGGCCCCATTTTCATAAATAGGTTTAGGGGCTTTGTTTGGGGTCATTTTCTACTGATTTTAGAGAGAAATGAGAGCATATAGAGAGAGAAAGAAGGGGCCTAACTTAATAATCATCCAAATCTTGCTCAAGTCTTCAAGAATCAAGAAAGATAACCATAGATTGTCTTCCATCCGGGTAAGTTCTACTTCCAAAAATTCCATGCAAGAGGTTAAGAGTTCAAATATGTTGTGAGGGTTAGAAATAGGCCATGCATGTGGGACTAAGTTGTAATATGTGTTACTAAAGAACTAATTTGGGTAGTTCATGTTAATAATTAGGTGAAGAAAGAAGAGATTGCCATTTCTAAACCGTGTAGTGTGTTTGATGAAATTCCTAAGAGAGTTATTCCATGGGTAATCTTCCTAATTATTAATCGATTTCCGCTATCTCCTTATAGATTGTTATTTCTAGAGGTGTTGGTGAATTGTATAAACTTAAGGAAAAGCTCTTTGAGGTATGTATGGCTAACTTTAAACTTTGTAGAATCCCCTTGTTGGTGTCTGAGCATACGGTATGTGTACTTTATTTGAGAATATGTGAATTGATTGTTCTAGTGTGTTGAGACGTAAGATTTTATTCTCTGATTGTCCTAGTTGATTGCCATACCACCATGCTATATGAGATTGTGAAAACGGTGATTCCTTGTGCTTACTCTATCATGTGCAAAGCTCGTTAACTGTTGAATACCTCGGTATGAAAGGATGTACTATCAAACGAAAGAAATGATAACGAATCCAATTGTTGAATGTATCTAAGTGCTAAATGCTGTGAAGTGAATAATGGAAAGGAAATGTGGATTTATCTAATGGAACTATATGTTGATGCTTGTTATATGCCTGAACTTATCAATGTGAAGGAAAGTGGTACTAAATGAGTGAAAATGGTAATGAACTCAATTGTTGAATGTATCCAAGTGTTGAGGGCTGTGTAGTGAATGATGGGAAAGAAAAGTGAATTGAATTGACTAATCTAAATGGTTATGGAGTACCGTACATGACTCACTACTTGGTAGAGATTATTGTGCCTTTGCTTTCATGTGTCTGTTCGGTTGTAATGAATTCATATTCTTGATGATGAGGATCCTTGTGATTGAAATGTTGATTGTTGTTGTTATTAAATGTGGTTGAATTAATGGTTGATAAAGTCCGTTGTGAACACATGATTGTTTGGTTGTTATGAAATTCTACTCTTGATGATATGAAGCCTTGTGATCAAATTGTGAACTGTTATTGTTGCCATGGAATATGATTGTAATTGTCAGGTGGGATCGGGTTGCGCGCCGCAACATGGGAGATAAGGGTCATATGTGAAAAGTGATAAGGATGTGATTGTAATTGTCAGGTGGGATCGGGTTGCGCGCCACAATAGGGGAGATAAAGGTGATGTGTAAGAAATGATAAGGGTATGATTGCAATTGTCAGGTGGGATCGGGTAACACGCCGCAACAGGAGAAATAAGGGTGAGATGTGAGGAGGGACAAGGATGGAATTGTGATTGTGATGAAGTGAGAATTGTGGAACTTCCATTGTGTTTCTTTCTATATCTTTGTGCAGTGATTGTGTGACTCTCTGTCTGTCTCTTGCTTGTGCATTGTTGAGTTTACTTAGAGTAAGTTTGTTCATACATACTAGTAATGTGGGCTCTTGATGTTGGTTGTTTCCATTTTCTGTGCAATGCTTGTGAGTTCTATTACTGTCTCTTATCTATGTATTGCTTGATTGTACTTGGGATAAAGTTTGTTCATACATACCAGTACAATTCAAATGTACTAACGTCCCTTTTGCCGGGGGCGCTACATTCTTATGATGATTGTAGGTGGTTCCGTAGCAGGTAATTCAGCCCACCGACAGTAGTGCCTCCTCTCCATTTCGTCAGCTGCATTGGTGAGCCCCATTTCCTCTCGGGGCCATGTGTGGTTCATGCCACCTTCTTTGAGTTTATTGTGTATTGTAAGGTATAGTCGGGGCCTTGTCACCGACAAGTAGTGGTTAAGTTCCTAGTATTCGTAGAGGCTCCGTAGACACAATGTGGGTAGTGTACATATGTATTTTGGGTAAGTAATGGTACGGTTCGGAATCGTGATCCACGTTGGTAAACGTTATATGTATTTTGTAAGTGTTTGGTATCATATGTTGGTAATGATAAAAAGCAGAATTGAATTCAAATTGTAATTTTATGCTTAAGTCTAAATGGCTATTTCACATGAATAATGTATATTGAAATCATGGGGTAACGCGTGGGATAGGAAAGGAAATTCCAGGTCCGCTTGACCGGGGTCCTCCGGTTGAGTGCCGGTCGTGTCCCTCGGTTTTGGGGCGTGACAGCTTCGTACTTTGCTTCATTGTTAGTTATAGGATAAAATTTGATAGCCTGTCGTGTCTTTTCACCCGTGGGTGATATTAAATTTATGCCTAAGCCAGCACCTTTTATATTGTAAGAACCATCAGTGAATAGGTTAGCACCGTTAAAGAGTTGTAACTCTTTTTCCACTTCAGGGACAATGTTATTACTAAAGTCAGCGACAAAATCAGCTAAGATTTGAGACTTGATTGCAGTCCTAGGCTGATATATTATTTCATGCTCACTTAATTCTATGGCCCACTTGGCTAATCTTCTCGATAGTTCTTGTTTATGTAGTATGTTTCTTAATGGATACGAAGTTACAACAGTGATTGGATGACATTGAAAATATGGTCGTAATTTTCCAGATGCCATTATTAAAGCTAAGGCTAACTTTTCTAGATGTGGATATCTAGTTTCAGAATCTAGTAAAGTTTTACTTACATAATAAATAGGAGATTGTTTACCTTTATCTTATCTTACCAATACTGCACTTACAGCAATTTCTAAGACAACCAAGTAGACGTACATCCTCTCCCCCTCATTTAGCTTTGATAGAAGCGAGGGTTTTGATAGATAAGCTTTCAGATTCTTGAGAGCCTGTTAACATTCTTCGGTCCATTCGAACTGATTCTATTTTTTGAGGACTGAAAAGAATTTAAAACTTTTCTCGGAAGACCTGGAAATAAATCTCAAAGCTACGATTCTTCCCGTTAGTCTTTGAACTTCTTTTTTCTTTATAAGTACATCAGGTATTTCTTCTATAGCTTTAATTTGAGCGGGATTTACCTCTATTCCCCTGTTTGAGACAAGGAAACCCAAGAATTTACCTGATTCTAAGCCAAAAGCGCATTTTTCTGGATTCAGCTTCATATTATACATGCGTAAAATGTCAAATGTAATAGAGAGGTGTTGGAAATGGTCTTCCCCTCGTGTTGATTTTACCAGCATGTCATCGATGTAAACTTCCATCGTTTTTCCCAGATGTTCCTGGAACATCTTGGTCACTAACCTTTGATATGTGGCTCCAGCATTTTAAAGCCAAATGACATAATTTTATAACAATAAGTCCCCCTGTTCATAATAAAGGAGGTTTTTTCTTTGTTTGAGGGATCCATTTCAATATGATTATAACCAGAATATGCATCTAGAAAGCTTAGCAATTCATGACCTGCGGTGGCATCAATCATTTGATCTATATGTGGTAACGGGAATGAATCTTTGGGGCATGCTTTATTTAAATCAGTATAATCTACGCATACTCTCCATTTTTCCATTCTTTTAGGTACTACCAGAGTTTTAGCTAACCAATTAGGGTACGTTACCTCTCGTATCGAACCAATTTTCAAGGGTTTCTGTACCTCTTCGTCAATCACTTGGTTTTTGAATAGTCCTTGCTTTCTTTTCTTCTGCTTAACAGGTACGAATGATGGATCTTTATTTAGTTTATGAGTCATCACTTCTGGTGGGATACCTGTCATATCTGAGTGGGACCACGTAAAGCAATATGCATTAGCCTTTAAATAATCAATTAACTTACCTCTTCGATCGGGGATCAACCTCGTGCCTATGTACCCCTTCTGTTCAGGTTTATGTTCAAACAATGGAACAAATTCGAGCTCTTCCGTAGTTGTTTTGATGTGCTTGTCTTCCTCCGATTCATGAATGACGTCCGGTCTGGAATCTACATCTGTGTGGTCCAATTCATCTTCCGTGGTGACTTGATTCACCTTCTCGTGAGTATCTCCTTCCGTATATGCTTGAACATTCATTTCTTTTGTACTTGTTTGGTCAGTAACATTTTCCGTACCTGTTTGGCTGGTGACATCTGTCTGGAAGATTTCTCTATCCTCCGATTCTTCCGTCTCTACTTTTTTGTTATAATGCGCCATGGAATCTATATTTCTGGAGGTCTGTTGATCACCTCTAATCTGTCTGATTCCCCATTCTGAAGGGAACTTAATTACCTGGTGTAAGGTGGATGGTACTGCTTTCATGTCGTGGATCCAGGGCCTTCCCATAATGACGTTATAAGCCATGTCAGTATCAATGACGTGGAATTTGGTGTTCTTAGTTATTCCTTCGGCGTAAGTGCTAAGTTCGATCTCTCCTTTGGTTATTACTGTAGAGTTATCGAACCCTGATATGGCTCGTGCCTTTGGGATCACCTGATTTCCCAGGATCATTTCTTCCACGACTCTTAGCAAAATAGTATTGACTGAACTACCTAGATCAATCAACACTCTGTTAACATTAGTGTCATGAATGAGTAAGGATATTACCAGAGCATCGTTGTGGGGGAGCATTAGTCCGCCAAAATCTGCATCGTCAAAGGTTATATCGTCTTCATCTGGATTTTCTCGAACCCGCTTTCTGTGGGTAATTGTGACCTTTGAGGCTAATTTGCAAACTATTCCGTTCACTTCCTCTCCTCCATGTATCACGTTGACGGTTCTTTTTTGAGATGGAGGCTTCGGGGGCTCCTGCCTATTCTTCATATATGCCTGTTTACCTTTATCACTAAACAATTCTGTTAAGGAGTCCTGTGTCCATGATCATTATGGAATTCACACCAGACATCTGGGTTCCTCTTATTTGGGATTGACCGCATTTCTTTGGGCCATCTAACCTTATCTCCCATATTTCTTAATATCGAAACAAGTTCAGGGGTACTTACATTAAACGTGTGATCCCCAATTCACGCATTACCTCTAGGGCAATCATCTCGATCTTTTCTGGATCTAGATGAGAATGAGACTGCATCTCTGCTTGGTGGTCTATAATCTGACCTAGTGTTTTCGAAATTGGGACGAGTTTCGCGTCCCGTTGGTCCTAAATAAGGCTCGTACCTGTTTTTACTTGATCTCCTTTTTGATTTGGAACGTCTGGATCTGGTACGATCTTCATCTTTCGAGCGAGCAATGGTATCTTCTTCTATCCGAAGTTTAGTATTGTACCTGTTATAAACATCATTCCACGTTGTAGCTGGGAATTCTCTCAAGCTTTCTTTGAGTCTCCTCGTGGCTTTTGAGCTTTTGTCATTTAGGTTACTTGTAAATGCCATGGCTACCCAATTATCAGGCACCCTTGGTAGTTGCATTCTTTCTTGCTGGAACCTGTCTACAAATACATGGAGTAGTTCCGTGTCTCCTTGCTTTATTTTAAATATGTCCTCCATTCTTTTCTTGACTTTTTGTGCACCAGAGTGTGCTTTTATGAAAGAATCTGCAAGCTCAGCAAAAGAATCAGTTGAATTTTCAAGGAGAAGAGAATACCAGGTTAGGGCTGATTTGGTAAGAGTCTCTCAGAATTTTTTGACAAGGACTGATTCAATCTCTTGTTTTGTTAAGTCGTTTCCCTTTACTCCGGTGGTAAAAGCAGTCACATGGTCACATGGGTCAGTTGTTCCGTTATACTTAAGAACGCCTGGCATTTTAAACTTCTTGGGTATAGGCAAAGGTGCTGCGCTTGGTTACCAAGGTTTTTGAGAATATCTATCAACATCAATGCCTTTGATAACAAGTGGTACTCCAGGAATTTGCTCGATTCAATCGTTTTGTTCCTTCACCTGTTTCTGCAAGGTTAGTAGTAAATTTTGTAATTGAGGGTTATTAGTCATACCTGGTCTCGTTTCGAGAGATTCGTTAGGAGTGTCATCCCTTGTTGAGTTTACCAACCCAGACTGAGGATTTTCCACGGTAATTGTGTTATTAGGAGGTGGTGTCAGTGATGCAGGTGATGCCGCCGGTAATCCCCTTGCAAATTCTTGCAAAGCTTGACTCACATACTCTGGAGATCTTGGGCCTATTGGTAGGCTCCCTATAGTGTAACTTCTTCTTTTCATTATTCATTTATGTAATTTATGCAAATGGTCTGTAATAATTATTTGTAAACAACTATTGCGGATGGATAGTGAAAAGGGAAAGGGGTAACTATGCATATTATAGATACTAAAGGGTAGAAACCATGCTATTAGGTTTATATTCCCTATTTGCGCAATAGAATCATGTTTAGGACTAACATGTGTAAAGCATATCACGCACTAGAAATCATGCTTTTAGGCTTCATGAACACTGTTTCAGCATCATTTAGTACTGTTATATCATTTAGAAATCCCGTGTTAGAAATATGCTAATAATTGATGTCTTTTGCAATCATCTTTCATACTGCTATGCACACTTAGAAATCTCGTCCCTAGGATAACACTAATAAACATGTCACCTTTGCATATTATGAAAATCATGCTTAATGTTGTAATATTTTGCATTTAGAGATCCTGCCTAGGATTCTGCATATGCATCATTCTGCATCCCTATCTGTGCATTAGATACCATGTTTTAGGCTTTCATGCATGCTCGTTTAAGTACACCTAGTCTAACTATTGATGCATAAAAAAGGAATAAAACAACTTTACTTAGTTTCCCTAAAAAAACTAGTAACAATTCTGTATTCCGAACAACCTAGAACAACATGTTTAGATAATATAATTTCAAAACAATTTTTTCTTAATTCGGAAAATTGGTATACATTCCCCCCCCG